>VDFB02011332.1:0-22550 GCA_007258455.2 Sequoia sempervirens
TTATCTTTTGAGAAGATAGGTTCAATTCCTCTTTCTCTCAAACCTTTGCAAAAATCATCAATCTAATGTTGTGTATACCTTAAGACTGGTCTAGTGAAGTCATCAATTGATGCCATGTCTTCATCATCAACACCCAGGTCTAGAATGGGTTCATCATAAACCCTTTCATCATTGTAAAATTAGTTCAACACCTGACCATCATCTTCTTCCAATTGGTTTGGGATGTCATAAATCTTGAGCATCTGAGCAAATCTTAAAGTCATTCTTTCATATTTTCTTCTTCTTACCATGTTCTTGTCTTCATAATTAATCCAATAATATTCTAAATGAGTCACATGAGCACGAAAACTAGCTATATTTTTAGCAGTATTTCCTTCAATATCATAATACACTCTCTGGAGTGGGAACTCTTCAAAATTGTAGGTCCTCATTTCTTCTTTACACAAATTAGTTACTCTAATTGCACTACACTTATAATTTCCTATTGTAATGGGAAATTTAAAAGAGTCCTTTTTGCAAGCATGGCTATAAAGAGCTTGAGATGGTTTTAACTATCTCACTAATTCTAATAAAACATTTTTATCTATAGAATACCTAGGCAACATGAATGGGTGTCCATCAAATCCCTCCACTCTAATGTAGGAGTAAGTTGGGAACTATATGTACCAGCCTCCCATAGGCCAAATGGCACTTTGTGCTTCCAAGGATAATCTCTTAGCTGTATCACCTTCCATTGTCCTCACTAATTTCATGGAGAAAAAATCATTCACTTTCCTATAATCATCTTTATACTTGTGGACGTTGATATGAGGTAGATGTGCATAGATCAAACTATTGCCAACTTTTGTGCCTAGAGTACCAATCTATTTCAAGCCTTGTTTACTAGCTCTCATAGCATAGGAGTAAATAATATACGATGACATGTAGAAGCATCTGATTTTTTGGGAATGTATTAATTTATTCTGTACGTATGTCACTTATCAATTTTCCTGATGAAACTCCATGAAACTCACAATAATAGGGATATTATCCCTGAAACATCCGGGGGCTATGCAGGATCATGATGGGCGAAAACATGTCAATATGATGGGTATTTGTAGGGTATGTGGTGACAATTTTTAACCCAAAATTAATGAAATGAAAAGAGGGTTTTAAAAGGAGATTATCGCTTTCCACCCGATATAAATTATGCTTTACTTTGAGTTTAATAAATAATTATTATTCACTTTCTATTTGAATTATGAGTAAATTCACGGAGTTGATAGGCTGATTGAAAAACATCTATAAGCTTTGAATGGTATGACATTTACATCGAAACATGTGTCACATTCTATGCTTAGCATACTATGGGATTACAAAATAAAAAATTGAATTTCATGAAGATTTATTGAGTTAGGTGGTTAGACATATGGGTTTTATATTTTTTAAAAGTTGTAATAAAAAATTCATAATTAATTATTTAGTTGGAAAAAATTACAAAGAATATGCATCACATCGAGACATGAGTCCTCTACTTATATCTAAAATCTTATAAAAATATTATCATTTTATTGTGGTTAGGGTGGTTAGGCGGACACCTGCTTCCTAATTTTTTTAAGCTAAAATTTAATTATCTTGCATTGAAATTTCAAATTTTCACTAAATAGATAAAAAAACCTAGTAGTTTAGAAACTACATTCAATTTTCTACAGTTTCTATTCTTACATATTTTTGAAATAATATTGATAACTTATTCAAATTTTTATGTCAAGTTGCCTAACTCTAATTTTTTTGAATTTTTTGCCACTTAAGGGTCTATATTTTCCATGATGATCCTGCACATACCTAGGGTTCAAATTTTCTTGCATCTCTTAAACCAACTACTCTATTCAACAAAGTTATAATCTCTTGCATTTCTTGTTTAAACATAGACCTCTGAATTACCTTGGTATGTTGTGTAATTGGTTGTTGGCACCATTGGGTGCTCATAATTTTTCTATTACACTCTTCAGTGCTATGATATGTCCTAGTCTTGGCCTTTAGGTCAACATTGAACATCTGTGTGTAAATAGGGAGACCAAATGTGTAGATGATTCCTTTCTATGAAAGGTCTACATAAATTCTTCCTTCTTTCTCAACAATCCTCTTGGTTGCGTTGTAATGATTTATGCATTGCATAACTAGTTTAGGAGCTTCCATTGCTAGCGAAAACCCTCCTGCAGGAAGTAACCCATTTTCCACAGCATTCTTGGCAGATTGAGAAGCATTCTCTTGCAATAGCCATGAATGGATTTCAATGTCAGAAGACTATCCCATATGGGTATCTGTAACCACTACATTGATGGTTATGACTTGTGAATTACAATACTTGAATTCATCTTCTGCTCTTGTGTCAGAAGTGCTCATTTTGTATATAATGTGCTCTACAATTTTTAGAATATTTGTCTTGTGTGTGAGTTAGGGTTAGATTTAACCAAACCTTACATTTCATAAAATTTTCAATTCATTTTCAATTAAATTTAACAAATAGAGAATAATTAACATTTCAATTTTAGAATGGTAAATACCATTATCAGGAATTTTTAGCTTGAGAAATTCTTAACAAAGTATCTGTTATTCAGAACATACCTGGTTCTAGTTAATAATTGTGATTCTTCAAAATGCAACTTCAAAACCCTTGGTAGTTGCATCTTAGTTTCTCAAAATTTTACCTCTTTACGCGCCAAAGTTGTTTCGTTAATTTAATGTCCTTATTAAATTTGCAATATGACATGAAGTGGAGTGTTGTAAAAGCAATTGCATGCTTGAGGTGGTACCAAGTACATAGGTAGTTCGCCACCTTCATTAATTACCTATTATTTTGCATTAATTCCTAGAATAAAGGTGCAATCATTATAGATTATGGTCCAAATCATGAACACCTAGATTTATGCATTGGCTCGCTATTTGAGAAGAAAGATGGCACAGTGATTATACATGGCAATCAAATATCACACTAATTCTTTGCAAGGTATATTCCATTAAAGATATGTAATTGATTGATGATCACCGAGATTAAAGCTTTCTGATATTTCTTTTGAAAGGAGCAAACAACACTGGGATCTGGGATATACCTTCTAAGGAAAGAGAAAACCAGGACAAAAGGAAAGACCGGAAACTGAGTCTAAAAAATAAATTTGACATATTTCAAAGCAGACTCTCTGGTTTCTAACTTTCAAGAAAAAAGAAACAATAAAATACTAGACTCTGGTAAAAGAGGAAATTACCAGGATTAAAATTTTGATCAATGAAATACTGGGCAGAGCTAGAATCTTATGAAGATACAAATTCTTTTGGCTCAAGCACATGACTCTGAGATTTTAGTTTCTGGTAGCAGACTAATCATTAAGAGCATACCAAAACACCAAAACTAGGAAACAAAAGGATATGATAATAGAGAGGCCAAGTGTAAATGAGAGAGGGAATCAACAACCGACCGAGCATCAAAACAATGCCAAAGCGAGCAAAAATAAAAAGAGCAAGGAAAAGAAAAAAAAAGAGGGGGTCCACATTTTTCCAAGGGGAAAAATGGGGTGTGTTGTGAGACCACACAACACTTAGAAGTGTGAAGTATGAACTTAAGATAAATTGATTTCCTACCATGGTGATGAAGTGATTGCTTGTAGAACTGTCCCTTTAGGAATTTTGACTCTCACATCATAGGTTAGCATTTTCACACGACTATGTGGTTTTCTTTTTTCAATGCTTTTGAATGTTCACTTCCTTGCTGACTATAATGATCATGCACTATTCCAGTAGTTCATTGTTGTTTGAAATACATTGTCTTGTAACTCAATGTTGATGAGTTTATATCAAATGGCTGAACTCTTTTGTTGATTCCTTCTTAACATGCTTTCTTGGTCTTTAAGTGAAAAAATTTAGACTTACTGAAAGGAAACAACCTACTTGACCATTTGAAAAGCAACAAACATGAAAATGATATTCATCTTGGATTACAAGATAAAACATGTTCAGTACCTTTTTCCATTAAAATTATTGAATGAGAATATCTCACTGTTTGATCTTTCATGTGTGGTCTCTTGATGTATATGGTAGCTATTATGACTATTTCCTCCATTGCACTTCTAATGCATGTTATATCTACCATTTTTCTCATAGTTGTTTGAAATACATTGTCCATTGATCCTTACTGTCCTATAGCATAAAATGACTGTACTTGTTCCTATGTTGAGTGAATGATTATTAATTGTTCAATGTGAAAAGTACATAGCTCTTCCCCTTTGTGATATGCATTCCACCCTTTGTTATGATCATACTGCCATGTATGCTTCTTTTTGTGATTTTTTAAATGACTTCCCTCTGTTAGAAGCAATGATGATTGGTAATGTAATTTCAGTTATTCAATTGCATCACTGTGTTTTCCTTTTTTATGCATGTATTGTCAAAGGATGTTCATGGATCACTGCTTTTTGATGTTTTGTTCCATTTTGTGGACTTCTATCTCTATTTATTGTTGTACCTTAATGCTTATTCTCTTCATGCATTTAGATCATTATGATTGGTACATCATCATGAGGCATTTTGTATTGATTGTCACTATCCTATAGCATGAGAACATTGTTGTTGTCATGATTATTCCCTTAGGACTACCTTTTGCTAACTTGTCAACTCTTAAAAGCCATTGTCATTCCTCTTGTTTTAATCCTACTGGGAAAACATATGTCATTTATGGTGGTCACATGAAAACTCACAATCCTAAGTGATGTGTGCTTGTTCAATAGGATTGAAGTGTGATGAATTGAATTGTGCCTTTCATGCAACAATGCATGACTATCCTTTTTCTTATTTGCTGCCCCATATGACTCATGATGGTTTCATGTAGGACTTGATATCTTCTCCATTATTTAATGGATGCATAATTTAACTTGATACATCTATAATTGAACTTGATGCATCACATAAATCATTTTATTCTTTAATAAAGTGGATCTTGGATCCACTTAAGAAGATTGAAAGACATATCCAGCAAAATACTGCCCCTCTTGGCATGATGACAACCTATTGATTGATTCATTGTGAAAAGATGAAGGGTAACTTTATTGACAGTTCAAATTATTTGTTGCATGTTTTGAATTTGGTAATGAAAGTTGATCAACTAGTGTGATTCCATATTGATTTTGTGCATCAAGAATATGTTTATCATTGATTTGATCATGTTGCTCAATTTCCTATCCCTCCTAAAACATAAGAGGGTAGCATTCTGGGCTCAACCCTCATGGGAGCCATATTTTACTCCACATGTTGTAATTAGCTAAATCAAAATAGTAACAAAGACTTGTCCTAAAAATACACAAGGAACAAACTAGTTAGATAAACAAAGCATATCATAGGTGTGTTTGATCACTCTTTTCTTTTTTTCCTATACACTTATGGTATGTTGTCTATTTTAATTCTTATGGACATCATATTACATGTTTATGGATGTTTTGCACATATTTTGACCAATTATCTTTCATTTCTCTAATAACACTCTTTTTCATATGCAGGAAACCTAGGAGTAGCGAGGAGAGCATCAAACAGAAGAAGGACAAGCGGAGAAGACTGAGATGTTGTAGGACAAGGCCAATGGGATTCATCATTCTGTAACGCCCGTCGTGCAAACCCCGGAGAACACACACATAATGCGAATAATTTTTTTTTTAAATAATAAAAGTAAACATGCAATAACATTAAACCAAAGTCACATAGCATAACACATAACATTAATACACTTGGTTCTCTGGGGCACGCGAGGTTACATTGCAACCACAAAACAAAATAAAGATAACAAAAACAACATAACCATTTAATTTATGAAAACCATATACAATGATACAACTGATAGCCATGATGCGAGTATGATAACATCACATAATTACATCCATGATAAATCTTTTAACAAGATCCAAATCAAACCTAACTATTACATCATTGAAATAATATTACATTACAATTTTCTTTGATACATGAATTACATTGAATTTCCCAACATGGGGATTGATACAAGAATAATGAACATGAAGTACAACTGATCACTGGAACATCTGCACTGCAGAAAGCTGAGAAGACAAGACGTTGATGGGGAACCCAACGGGTGCGGAGCACGTTCCACCCAACCATGTGAATTACAAGTAACTCACCCCCCATGCTCAGAGGTGACGAGGAAGTGAACCCGACCATGAATGTCAACCGACTCAACAACAACATGATACATAACAAGTACAACTTAAGTTTACAATGAACAACCATCAAATTTCACAAATCACATGACAAGATTTAAACCAAGAACTCATCACGATAACATGAAGTACTATCACTTAACAATCAAGATTCAATTCTCAAGAATTTAAAGAAACATCACAAAGAGATAACATCCAGAGGCAACAACACAAAGCAACGAGGGTGTCAAGTGGAGAGTGTCATCGCATAGCTCTCATGGGATTTCCTGGCCCTTCCTCCAACTGAGGCGCCGGCACCCATCTACGGATATCCTGGCCCTTCCTCCTAACTGAGGCGCCAGCACCATAGGGTAGCTAATGCGGAGCCAATAGTCTCTCGTGAAGACGAGACTATGACTATGCCGACCACGGCCTTCTCAGTCTATCACTAGTCTAAGGTAGCCCTAATGCATAGCCGAGGAATCCAATGTTTTATTATCTTGTGTTTTTAAACTACCCAACCCCCTTAAATCTATTGATTAGATTATCACTTGTTTAGCTTACTCATTCGTGGGTTATCCTGAGCCCTTCCTCATCCTGAGGCGCCGGTGCCCACGAAGAGCCACTCTCCCTCCTATGACCCCTAACATATCTCAAAACAGGCAAGGGTTGAACTAACAATAATAAAGCATAAACCAATCTAAATACACGAGGCATTAACCCTCTCGCGATTACTCAAAGTCAAAAGTCTTATCAAATTGTTCAACCCTTCCTAACATAACAGCAATAATGCTCAAAAGCATAATCAAAAGGCGAAAACATTCTAAATAACAAGCCTCTGGAACAAGGTTTCACAGACTAAAATGGTTCCCACATCGACGAGTAAAGTTTACCATCATTAAAAAGGAAAACAATGACGAGACCACACGATTTCATAGTTTAAGGAAAACGACTCACTCGATTGCATAATCAAAATCCCAATTTACTCAATTTCATAAAGCATTCCTATTACATCCAAAGTGCCAAAATAATCCAAGGTTTAGTTATATATATATTACATTTCGTACAAAAATAATTTCCGCAATAACAAATTTAAACAAATACCAGTTCAAACTATTTACTCAATCCATAAAATAAAATAATACTCTTTCTTTGCATAATAATCCAAATTAATCTTAAAATATAAAACAATAAAAATTACCTTATAAACTCACAAAAATATTAATTATAATAATCAGATTAAAATAAATTATAATCATTATTTTTAATAATATCATAAATTACAATTATAATATTTAAAAATGAAATAATTTATAATCATTAAATTTAATAATAAAATAAATCACCATTATAATATATAATAAAATAAACAAAGGAAATAAATAAATATATATATATATATAAAAACATCGAACTAAAAATAAATTTAAAAAAAAAAAAAATTAAATTAAATTTTTAAATTACATACGACCTTTTGGCGTCGGCCCCAAGGGCCAGCGGAAGTGTCATATGACAATCCTGATTGCTGCGCCTTTATCAGTCATTAAGACTCGTGATCGGAGGGCTGCTGCTTGGCGATGGGGTAACAGCAGGCCGTGCGGCTGAGTCCTTACCCCGAACCCCCAAACAAAACTTTATATATATATTTTTTTTAATATGATAATTCTTTTCTTTTAAAAAAAACAAAACACAGTTTTAAAATAAAATATATACAATTTTTGAATTCCGTCCGTCTGGTACAGACACGGATTCGGACGGCCAATACGGCCACAACAAAATTTTCGAGTGCATAAATAAAATCTCAAATAAAATTTATAATGCAAATAACCTAAAAATATAAATGTATAAATAAATATACGAATTTTCTGACGAAATATGGCCTCAGCCGACACGAAATTTAATATAAATATATACAACAATATAAATCAAAATATATATATAAAATAATATAAAACAATATATATATATACACATTTTAAATATACTGAATACAAGTACAGAGGATGAATACCAGAATAAAGGGCAAATACAGAGAATAAATAGATCCAACCACACTAAAATAAATACATATCTAAAATCTCAAGATAAATTATTTTCAACAAAGATATTATTTTTCTAAAATCTTTTTTTTTTTGTTGAGTTGGAGATTTCAGATGATCGGGTTTTCTATTGTTTTTGACAAATTTGAGAGACAGTACAATTATTATATTTTCCTTGATTTCAAGTCTAAGATCTTTCACTAATTTTCAATTCAAATAGTAGTTTATTTTCCTATAAACCATATTTACTAAATTTTGTTTTGTTTTCTCTGAAACACAAAGATGAAGGAAAAATACTAGAAAGGAAGTATAAGAAGAACCTGGTGTCCAACGCTTATTCGAAAGTCTGAAGATGCCTGCTTGATGTTGCTGTCCTCGAAGAGTTCCGATTCCAATCCTTAGTCCAGAACGAACTCAACAATCCCTGGAGCACTTCAGTTTTCTGATCTTCCGTGTGTGTGTGAGCTCCTCAAAAATTCATGATTAAATAAAATATATTCCTCCTCCCTTCAAAGCTCTCCAAAAATCCCGAATAAAAGAAAAATCAATTCTTTAAAACTAGTTTTTTCCCAACTCTCCATTCCTATTAGCTCACACTATTTTTTTTTATTCTTTTATTTGTTTTTATTGCTTTAATTCCTGTTTTGCAACTTTTCTTGCACCTCACATTACATATTTATTTTAAATAATTTATTCACATAATTATCCATCACCAATTTAATTAATTAGAATAATTAAGCCATATTTAATATTTAATTTTTTTAATTAATTGCAACATAAGATTTTCAAAAATAATCAAAATATTTAAATATTTAATTACAATTTAATCCAGCATTAAAATAAATAATTTATTTCAATCATTAAGATAAATCATAATTATAAATTCCCTCATAAATAAAATAAGACAAAACACATAACACAACAGACAATGACGACAATTACACAACATCAACTATACCAAACAAATGAGACGACCTAACATCATGGAACGGGAGGACTTCATCGTCACCTCTGTATCAACATTTATCCGTTGGGTTATTTGGTGCTCGCCCTGTCCTGCCGAAGCAGGTGGAATCGAGACTTATACCTGCAATCCTGCATACAAACGAAGTTGTGTACATGTGCATATATACATATATATCAAAGCATTAAATCAAAGTACTGCATTGTGAGAAGGAATCGCAACATAACAGGGCACTCGCGAACGAGTGATGCTATATTGTCCTTCGTCACACCTATTCTAACAATTATAGCATAATCAATGAATTACATTTCTATCTAACAATCATCTCATAATATATTAAATTTAAATCACCGCATCATATCATAATTCAAAAAGTCAACTGATATAATCAACCATAATGTCATAAGAAATAATTATGAAATAACATCATCATCTAACGTCTACTAACCATACCAAACAATAATAGTATCATCATAGTATCTGACTAACCACATCAAACAATAACAGTATCATCATAGTATCCAAGCAAGCACAGAAAATAATAAGTCTAACTAGTATGAGGGGTATTACACATTCCACCAGGCAATGACAGGTCCATTTTTTATTTTATGTGCATTTCATTCTTTTATCTATAAGCGTATAGTCTTTTCTTTATAAGCATTAGACTAGTTAGTCCCTCCGCTTGTGAGGGATATTATACACTTATGATCATCAATAGAGATTACATTTGCAATGATACATGTTGTCTCTTTTTTCTTATTGTACACAATTACACAACTATGATAATGCAATCTTTTTGGCAATATCCTTTATGCACATGAATGAAATTTAGCAGAAAATGATATTTATCTTTTAATGTTTAAATAAAAACACAATAATAAGTTACCTGATTTAACTAGAAGAAAAATTAGGTAACAATACCCATACCCAAAATGTGTTGCGAAGAGTCTTTTACCAATGATATATCATCCACCCAAGGATCATGTAAAGAGGAGGCTCTTGAGGATAATGAATATTACTTTGAATTGAGTTAGGATCAAGAACCCCTATCCCTAGAGTTTCACCAAGAGCTAAGGGACATCTTCCAAACCATTTTAAAATCCAAACATGTCCTCGATATCACCCCCAAGATGTTTCTTTATGATAGACATATAGACTTTCTTCATCCAAAATATGAGTCTCCCACTCTTGATATTCCTACACAAGAGCAAGCAATGGTCAAGATTCTTGATTCTTACAGTGATCGTGCATCATCGACATCTTTTTAGTTAGCATCCACATATTTTGAAGTAGTATCAACAAGGAATGATGTCATAGAACCAAAGAAAATAGTTCATATTCCTGAACAATAGGAACCCATAGCAATATCATGTGTTTATGACAAGTCATATTCAGTAGCTATGGATTAGTGGATACATTATTAGGGCAAAGGATTAGGTATTGATAATACCTTCACAACACTAGGTGCAATCTTGTCTACAACAAACATCAACATATGGAGCATGAAGAATCCTTATGATGAAAATATTGTTAATGCTAAAACTAGTTGTATCATGAGTTGACATTCACCCATCATATCATACACAAATTGGGACCAATGTAAAATGAAGAATTCCTATCAAAACAAGGAAAATATCATCAAAGAAAATGAAGTAGTAAAGAAAAAAGGACAAAGTAAATACAAATGGATACCAAAGAAAAATAAATAAAATCATCCCTCCAAAACTCCATTAGTCAATGAAACTATGGGGAAAAATCAAAAAGGGAAATGTATCCATCCAAAGAGTCCTCAAATACAAAAGCAAGCTTCTCAAGCAAGGAACAAAGTATATCCAATGGTTGGTCCTAGTTCCATGAAAACCTCCATTCCCACCCATCATTGCTCATCTTCCCAAGTTTGGAGAGTCAAAGGTTCCAAACCATCAACCAATACATCTCATATTCCTTCATACATGTCACCATCCACTCCATTCACAATATCCAATTCTTGCATTGACCGTGTGTTGACTACTCTTCATCATAAGGATCTCGAAGGAACTTTACCACAATGTGCACACATAGACAAGGTTAATTTCGGTATCCACAAGGAAACTCAAAGTTCTTCAAGGTTGCATTCAAGTGTTCGTATCTTAGAAAAGAAACTTCTTCAAGAAAGATATCGCTATCACGTTATGAAAGTGGCCTTTACATCAGTTCCACTAGGTGGTTCAACATGAGGGTAAAATTTGCAAAAATAAAAAAAATAAAAAATAAAGAAAATAGAAAATCTAAAAATCATCCTCTAGTAAAAACCACTATGGTGGTGCTTTGGGAAAGAACTATGATGAAAAATTTGCAAACCGGTATGTGCAGGATCATGATGGGCCAAAAAGTGGCAATATTATGGGTATTTGTAGGGTATGTAGCTGATGACTTTTTTTTAACCCAAAATTGATGAAATGAAAAGGGTTTTTAGAGGATATTCTAAGCTTTCCACCAATATAAATTATGCTTTAGTTTAAATTTAATAAATAATTATTATTCATTTTCTATTAGAATTATGACTAAAGTCCTGATCAATAGGCTGATTGAGAGACATCTATAACTTTCAAACGGTATCACATTTTTTGAATCCAAAACATGTGTCACATTCTATGCTTCACATACTATAGGATTAAAAAAAGAAAAATTAAATTTCATGAAGTTTTGACCAAGTTAAGGTGGTTATACATCACGATTTTTATATTTTCTAAAATTTGTAATAAAAATTCATAATTAATTATTTACTTGGAAAAAAATTACAAAAAAAATGCATCACATCCGGACATGATTCCTCTAACTATATATAAAATCTTATAAAAAAATATTATCATTTAATTATTGTTAGGGTGGTTAGACAAACACCTACTTATTTTTTCCCTGAAATTTAAGTACTACTGCATTGAAATTTCAAATTTTCACCAAATAGATTTTATTTATTTTTAAATAAACCTAGTAGTTTTGAAACTACATTCAATTTTATACAGATTCTATTCTTACATATTTTTTAAATAATATAGATAACTTATTGAAAATTTTACGTCAAGTTGCCCAACACTAATTTTTTTGAATTTTTTGCCACTTAAGGGCCTATTTTTTCCATGATGATCCTGCACATACCCAAACATGTGTCATGAGTAGAATTGAGTGTCTATATGATCCTTCTCAGAAAAAAGCATCTAATCCTTGTCATGATAAATCCAATGTTTCCTCCATCCATCCAATCTAGATTTATCTAGATATTCCACTTTATCTCGATCTTGACAAAGATTTGGCATATACTTCAACTCTACTCATGGAAAAATTTTGATAGGCTCTTTAACATTTTATCTCATGAAGTCCCATAACCCATATCTAGAATGATAAAAATCTATTAAAATCTTCTTGTATACATTTCCTATCTTGGTTTTTCCATTGCACTATGAAACATTGCTAAACATTAGGGGCACGTTATTACACTCTTGTTTTAGAATAACTCTTGATCCATGTCTTATATTACAGAATGTGACATCGACATCATGATCTGGGTATCGTTTGCCTCAAAATCTCAGCTAAAATCCCAAAAAGAATCATAAAACATTTATCAATAAATTTAAAAACATTTGCAAAATCCTGTACAACTAAAGCACCAAAAACATTCAAAAAATTGTAAAGGAAAAAACCCTAAACATCCAAATCTCATCAAAATCCCTAAAAAGGTCAAACATTGAAATTCCAAAAAACACTACCCTTGTTGAACTACATCATCTTTGAGCTTGAACGTAGGAAATGCCATCATTGATGTGCCCTCAAGACATCCTAGGTCAATCCTTTATGAGTTCATCATAAGAAATTGACATCTCTCAACTATTCATATCTCATCTTCAATAAATCAAGTCAATCAAACTACATTGTCTTTGCATATATAACCTAGGAAAGGATTATCTTTCATCAGCCCCCAAGGCCCCTAGGATAGGTATTTAGGTTAGGTTCTTGGTTGAAACTTAGAAAATCCCTATACATCCAAATATCAAAAACACAAAAGCATTTGAAAACTGAAAATCCCTAAACATTCAAATATTAGAAAAATCCCTAAACATTCAAATATTAGAAAACCCCTAAAAATAAAAAAATCTAAAAAGACAAAAACATTTGAAAATTGAAAAGCTAAAAACATTCGCATAAAATTTTGAAAAGACCAAAAATAGCCTCAAAACATTTTCAAAATACCAAAACCATTAAAATATTCTAGAAAATCTAAAACCACCCATCCCATCTTGCTTTCACTTGTAATAAACCTCCATCCATAGTAAATTGATTGTCACCTTCAACCTTTGGCAAAACAAAGAGAAAGCAAGTGTCACAAGTCATAAAGTGTGAACCTAATTGTCAAAATATAAAGTCTAGATCATAGGTAAATGTGTTAGTGAAGTTTATAACAATGGATTATCATAAAACTCATCATCATCCTACATCAAACAACCATCTAATCAACATGTCCTAGGATGTATCCTTCCTGCGATGGACATCAATATCAGACATCACCTTAGCTAAGTTAAATTGGAAAGAGATATAGATAACACTGACTATTTCTCTTTGATATTTTCTTATGATTTATCTTAAGGACCCATTATAAGGACCCCTTGATTATTTCTATCAAAATGATTTAGAGAGAAAGGAATGGGGCATTGATCATTATCTTTCATTTTTTCTGCTTGTGGGTATTCTTGTAAAATAATCTTGGCACATACCTGCTTAGTTGTGTGTAGGAAGGTTGTTTGGAGTATGTTGTTGACTATTTCATATGCTTTGGTCCAATATATTCTAAGCTTCTTACTTAAATTCCAATGAGGTTTCCATATGTCAAGATATGAACAAGAACTATGCTATCTATTTGTAGAGTCAAAGTCCATTGCACTAGATACAATGCCATCCTAGTAATCAATACCTTGATACATCATCTCTATGTGTTATATCAAACAATAAGGAGTGAAAAAAATTCCCAATCCCAAGAAATGAGAAAATCATCATCCTACATCCATCCTCATCCTACATTTATCATCACCATCTCTAATAAAGTCTCGGTGGATCATAGACTTGTTGGATCTTTTGAAGCAATCACCAAAGTTAGAAGTCAATCATTCTTGTTTCTTCTATCATCTCTCCATGCTAACCTAGTATAATGACTATCAACAAAAACATCATCAATGCATCCATCGTGCATCCACAAACCATTAAAATGCATCCGGCATCATCATTATCATTTGAGTTGTGATGAACAATATAGATTTGTTATTCTAAGCATCTTAAATCATTGCATCATATATCATAAAAATGCATCACATATCATATCATTAACATCAACATCTAAATTTTTTATCCATACATCCACATGCATACATTGCATCATAAAACTACATAGAAAATACACAAAAGGAAATGCATCCATATCATTTGCATAAGCATAACATCTACAAATCACATCATATCACATGGCATATCAAGTATTTCCTATATATTTTTCCTTGAGTCTCTATTTGGGAGGTCATCTTCATTTTTTTCCTAAGTCCTAAATTAAACTTAGCTTTCAGTAGTCTTTTGTCTTCCATTTTGAACTCGGGTGGTGTTTTCTGCAATTTGTCGAACCTCTTATTTCACTGCATAGCATACTTACCTCTATACAATGTGTTTTCCTTGTCATGTTTGCACCCTTTTTACTTCCCAAAGTGCAATGTATGAAAAGGTTAAGTCACAAGTTAAAATTTGGAGGCTTCGCTTGCAAGCTATGCCTCAGGCTGAATTTTGTATGTTATTTTGAACTTGGGCGGGGTTTTCTTAAGTTATGCAAACCACTTGTTTTGTCGTTTATGAAGGATTCTGCAAATTGAAATTGAATTATTGCTTTTCTAATTAATTGATCATGATATTATATAAAAGGAGATCATTATTTCAAGCACAACATGAACAAAAAACTAGCAATGTGAAACACAGATGATGCCAAAAGATATATTCTGTTTATATATAAAATCATTTTTACAGTATGCTGGAAAAGTTATAATCGATTGGTTCAAAGGAAAAAGCTAGATTGGTAGATACAAAAAGAGGTAGAAAAAGAAACCTTTAGGTGCACAGAGTGAACATCAGGACACGAATTTCCTAAGTAACAACTTGCAGACATTCCATTTGAGCAGGTGAAAATAGGTTCTCGTGCAATTGGAGAAATTGCATGAACAATCCTAGATCATTTCTCAACACCTAGTATGTAGTAATGCCACGACTTCCTCCAAAGTCTCGTTCTAAATGGCTGATACAATTCAAATGGCATCACCTAACACCCCAGTCCATGGATAGTACCTGAGTCTATTTATCACCACTTTGAAGTGGTGATGGATCTCAAGCCTCACTAGATGCTCCATCGCCCTCACACCCCAGTCTCGGCAGTTGGAAGTCATGAAAATAGTATAGATAAATCTCTCCATCATGATAGTATTGTGAACATGAGCTTGGCTTAGGAATGCCTCACCCAAGATGCTTTGGAGCACCTCTTCTTCTAGTTCACTCTATAATACAAACACCTCTTTTAGTTGATCGAAAACATGCCTGAACAAAGGATTGCACTTAATCTCCTCTAGAATGATATAGTCATTCGTAGAACTTCCATCACTTTGGGAGCTTGCCATATTGGATGCAATTGATGTTGTGAAAGAGATGATGTTATTTGAATTTATAGAATTTTGGGTAGGCATTGTCGTATTTGATTCAAGAATGATGAGATGTGAATTTAATTCACATTTATGATCAGTTTGTGTCGATTAAGTTGCAAATTATTCATTGAACAACTCACACATGCTACTGCTCGATTTCCTTAAGCATTGCATTTAAAACTCATGTAATGATTGGTCCTTTGGTGGCTGCTTCTCAAATGACGATTAGTTTCCTCTACTAATATCCATTCTTAGCAAAATTTCTGATTGTCTTATCAACTTCCTAATAAACTTCAAGATACAAGAAGCCACTAGTTTGGTAGCATCTTTAGTATCCGTTCAAATGACTTTAGCCACATTATAAATTAGAAGAACATTGATAAGGGGACTTTTGGAGAAAGAAATCTTCTCAGATACATCTGGGGTGTTTTCGAGGAGGAATGTCATTAATGGTAGTCTACAATAGTTTGTAATTTGTGTTACAACTTGAAATATTTAAAAGTATGTTAACCTGTGTGTAATGCATACAATTAGTCATGTTTTATTTGAAGAATGGGCTATTTACCTTCCATTTATTATAGTCTGATCTGATTATATTAATTTGATTTGATGGTCATTATTTTCAATCTTTGAATTGATTATAGTTGGTTGTGTTTCTTCCCCCACACTAATTACATATTTATGATTTAGCGTTTGTCAGCTTTTCTTCTTTTTGGTTAAAAGCACATGTGATTTCTTTAGGATAGTATAATTCCTTGAAAATCTTGTGAGGGAGTTGTACCTCAATAAAATGTAGAGAAAGCCAAAAATGCAATTGTGTGCTTTCAGAGCTATTAGCGTGTCTGTATCCATGCAAATCGGGGTTTAGAGTCACTACTAAATTCATAATCGAGATCTTTTTCATTTGATAATAGGTTTTTGGTGACTCCACTGGGGATTTAGTTGGAAATTTAACGATCGCCATTACGTCATGTAGCAAGATGGTACTTCTACATAATGATGATTTCCCTATTTTGTAGCCAAATTTAGATTGGGTTGGAGTTGAACAAGAGGATATCATATCACAATTAAATATGCTCCCATGGAGATACAAAAGAAGCACAAAAAATTACATGCGAATGAACTTTGTCTTAGAAGAAGAAGAAGAGTGGGCCTGGTGACCACCTCTACCTATGATTGAACCACCTCCAAGACTAATATTTGAATATTATGATGACCCACCTCTCCATCATAATCACCGTCATAACCTACCTCCATGTTGACCAAGGGACCCACATGAATGTTAGCCTTAGAATCCACCTCTAGCCCATCCACCACAGTCATCTCCTTTTCCTAATTTTACTCTTAGGTGAGTTGGCAACTCTATTTGTTCTTATGGCTTCAAATCCCTGGTGTAATCAAGTCAGCCCCCTTTCTTTACCCCAATATTATGATTTACCAAAATGGCCCTACAAAGGATTTCCCAAATTCTCAGGTCACAATGATCAAGATCCTAAAGAGCATACTCTAGCTATGATGGCTATGAGAATAGTTTTAGGAATTCAAGATGAAGATGTGTTTGTAATAATTTTTATTGAGAGCTTAATTGAGAAAGTTGTTGAATGGTTCAGAGGATTGGAAAAGGGAAGTGTCACCGGTTGGCATGCCCTTAAGACAAAGTTTCTCCAGTGCTATGAGATTTCAACTAGTGTTATAGCTACCCTGCATCACTTTTTTCAGATTATGAAGAACAAAGCTAAGATGATAAGGGATTTCGTGTACCATTTCAACTAGTCTCCTCCAAAAGATTCCTACTCCAGAGAATACCATTGCACAGATTCAATATCACATATTCATTTCAGTCCTTGAACCAGATATATAGTTTCTTTTGAAAAGAGAGAAGATTTGAGGAATTAAGCAAGCTCAACTAGAGGTGGTGAAGGCTGAAGACAATTTCATTGCAATGGGAAAGTGGAAAGTAGAATCAGACATGAAGGGTGAGAAAAGTTGTAAAACCTTTCCTAGGCCTTCAATTAAAAGTATCCCTACTATGGAGAAAATGAATCTAACGATACTTGATAATCTACATCAGCCTAATGAAAAGCATGATCACCCCTGTACTAATTTGTCTGTGAAATTATACGCTTATGCTAAAGTTGAAAGTCATTATAGCTCATCTGACAATGAGGAGGATGAACAAAAACTAGTAAATCCATCATTAACTTCAATCTCCCCACCTGGAAAACTATCTCCTTTAGAAGTTAGCTCAAAAGGTTTGGAATCGTATTCTCTTCTTTCCCTTGAATATGAATCATTCCTTTTCAAAGAAGTAGAGAATAAAGATTTATGGTTAACTTCGGAAGAAGATGACCCTTGGAAAGATAGCTCTCAAAAGAAAAAAGGGAATTCGACTCATTGTAATCCTCTCTTTGATTATGATGAATTCAAAACCTATGATAATCTTCTTTTTATAAGTTGTGAAGATCAATTAATGATGAAAGGAGGAGATTGCTTGCTCAAAGCTAAAGTTGATCATAAGCAGAGGCCAAAAGAGGGAAATTATTATCCCCTAATTGAAGGGGAAGGTCAAGTTCAACTCCCAAAGATTAGTTAATATGGCTCACAAGTTGTTTATGGAAGGTTTCAATGTGCAAGTGAGAATTTTGAAGACTGGGAAACTTTATTAGGATCAATTGGTAGGATAGATGAGATTGGAAAGAAAATTGTGACTACTAGATTAGTGATGGAATTTGATAAACCCTATGATCTAAAAACTACAAGTGGGGATCTTGAGCCTTTGGATAGTGTGATTGCTTCTATATATGGTAACCATGAGTTCCATTTGTCTCATAACTTATATATAGGATGTCCAATCTGGGGACTCTTTTCTTCTCGTTTAGAAGGCTGAGAGCGAAATGTATAGAAAAATTTTGAAGCAAGTGTTGTATAGAAAAATTCAAGTGGACATACACAAGGAAGTATTAATATTAACTATTTAACTAGTGAGATGTGTGATCAGGTTTGGCCTTTTGAAAAGAAGGCTTTGTTCAAGGAGTTCCTACAGAGTGCTGACTTCGTTTATTGGGTAGTGGCAGTTGCAATTTGGTGGATAGAAGTACATGTGGTCTTCAATCACTTAGTGTTAATTTGTATAGGCAGCTATTTCTCTCAACCTGTCCATGGATTCACATGATTGTCTTGGGAGTCTTCTGAGGTAGGGTTGTCATACTGTGTACATAGTCAAAATTTTGGTGTGCTGGTAGTTTAGGTGCTTATTTCCTTGTTTTGCTCGTGTTTGGTTTGTTTTTCCTTTTTTTTCTCCTCATTGACTCGATGGCCAATGGATTAGGATAGGTTTACATTCTTGGTTCATTGTTTTTTCCTTACAGTCCTTGTCCCCAGCTAGAGCCAATGTTTCCTATAGATTTTTCCTTGAGTCTCTATTCGAGACCTGTCATCTTCATGTTTTGCCTAAGTCAAATTAAACATAGCTTTCGGTGGGATTTTGTCTTCCATTTTGAACTCGGGTGGTGTTTTGTAAAGTTTTTCGAACCTCTTATTTCACCGCCTAGCATACTTACCTCTATACAATGAGTTTTCCTTGTCACATTTGCACCCTCTTTACTTCCCAAAGCGTAATGTACAAAAAGGTTAAGTCACGAGTTAAAAGTTAGAGGCTTCACTTGCAAGCTATGCCTCGAGTGAAATTTTGTATGTTATTTTGAACCTGGGTAGGGTTTTCTTATGTTATGTAAACCACTTGTTTTGCTGCCTATGAAGGATTTCGCAAATTGAAACTGAATTATTACTTGTATAATTACTTGATCATGATATTATATAAAAGGAGATCATTATTTTCAAGCACAACATGAACAAAAAACTAGAAATATGAAACACAGATGATGCCAAAAGATATATTTTATTTATATATAAAATCATTTTTACATTATGCTGGAAAAGTTATAATCGCTTAATTCAAAGGAAAAAAATAGATTGGTAGATACAAAAAGAGGTAGGCAAAGAAAGCTTCAGGTGCATAGATTGAACATTAGGACATGAATTCCCTTAGTAGTAACATGTAGGTGTCCCATTTGAGTAGGTGAAATTAGGTTCTCATGCGACTGGAGAAATTACACGAACAGTCCTAGATCATTTCTCCCCACCCCAGTAGGAAGTAATGCCACGACTTCCTCCAGAGTCTCGTCTTGAATGGATGATGCAATGCAAATGGCATCAACTACCACCCTAGTCCGTGGATAGTAGCTAAGCTCATTTATCACCACTCTGACGCAGTGATGGAACTTAAGCCTCACCAGATGCTCCATTGCCCTCACACCCCAGACTCAACAGTCGAAAGTCCTGACAATAGTATTGATAAATCTCTCCAACATGATAGTATTTTGAGCATGAGCTTGGATCAGGAATGCCTCACCTAGGATGCTTCAGATCACCTCTTCTTCCACTTCACTTTGCACTACAAAAACCTCTTTCAATTGATCGAAAACATGCTTGAACAGAGGATTGCACTTAATCTCCTCCAGAATGATATAGTCATTCACAGAACTTCCATCACTTTGGGAACTTGCCATATTGGAAGTAATTGATGTTGGGAAATAGATGATGTTACTTGAATTTATAGAATTTTGGGTAGACATTTCCATATTTGATTCAAGATTGATGAGATGTGAATTTAATTCACATTTATGATTAGTTTGTGTCGATTAAGTTGAAAATTCTTCATTAGATAGCTCACATGTGCTACTGCTTGATTTCCTTAAGTGTTTCATTTAAAACTAATGTAATGATTGGTCCTTTGGTGGCTACTACTTAAGTGACGATCAGTTTCCTCTGCCAATATCCATTCTTGGTAAAATTTCTGATTGTCTTATCAACTTCCTAATAAACTTCAAGATACAAGAAGCCACTAGTTTTGTAGTATCTTTAGTATCCGTTCAAATGACTTTAGCCACATTATAAATTAGAAGAACATTGATAAAGAGATACATCTGGGGGTGTTATAAATTGAAAGATTTAAAAGTATGTTAACCTGTGTGTTACGCGTACAATTAGTCATGTTTTCTATGAAGAATGGGCTATTTACCTTCAATTTATTGCAGTCTGATATGATTATATTAATCTGATTTTAAGGTCATTTTTTTGAATCTTTGAATTGATTATAGTTGGCTATGTTTCTTCCCCTGCGCTAATTTCATATTTATGATTAAGGGTTTGTCACCTTTTCTATTTTTTGGTTAAAATCACATGCGATTTATTTAAGATAGTATAATTCCTTGAAAATATTTTGAGGGAGCTATAGCTTGATAAAATTTAGAGAAATCCACAAATGCATGTGTGCTTGTAAAGCTATTAGCAGGTCCGTATTAGTGCAAATCCGGGTTTAGATTCACTACTAAATTCATAATCGAGTTTTGTTTCATTTTCTAATAGGTTTTTAATGACTCCACTAGGGATTTAGTTGGAAATCTAATGATCATCCTTACATCATTTAGCAAGATGGTACTTCCACATAATGATGTTTTCCCTATTTTGCAGCCAAATTTAGATTGGGTTGGAGCTGAACAAGAGGATATCATAACACAATTAAATATTCTCATGTGGAGATACAAAAGAAGCACAACAGATTACATGCAAATAAAGTTTGTCTTGGAAGAAGAAGAAGAGTGTGCCTAATGACCACCTCCAAGACTATTATTTGAATATTACAATGACCCACCTTGCCATCATAATCACTGGGCAAACCTACCTCCACATCGACCAAGGGACCCACACGCACATCATCCTCAAAATCCACCTCTAGCCCATCCACCACAATAATATCCCTTTCCTAATTTTACTTTGAGGTGAGTTGGCGACTCTATTTGTTCTTATGGCTTCAATTCCCTGGTGTAATCAAGTCGGCCCCCTTGCTTTACCCCAATGTCATGATTTACCAGAAAGGTCCCACAAAGGATTTCCCAAATTCCTAGGTCACAATGGTCAAGACCCTAAAGAGCATATTCTAGCTATGACAACTATGAGCGCAGTTTTAGGAATTCAAGATAAAGATGTGTTTATAAGAATTTTTATTGAGAGCTTAATTGAGAAAGTTGTTGAATGGTTTAGAGGATTGGAAAAGGGAAGTGTCACCAGTTGGAATTCCCTTAAGACAAAGTTTCTCTACTACTACGATATTCCAACTAATGTTGCAGCTACCATGTGTCACTTTTTATAGATTATGAAGAACAGAGCTGAGACGATGAGGGATTTCATGTACCATTTCAACCTATTTGTCCAAAAGATTCTTTCTCTAGAGAAGCCCATCATAGAGATTCATTATCACATATTCATTTCAGCCCTTGAACTAGATATACAATTGCTTTTGAAAAGAGAGAAGATCTGAGGAATTGAGCAAGCTCAACAAGAGGCGGTGAAGGCTGAAGATGATTTCATTGCAGTGGGAAAGCGGAAAGTAGAATCAGACATGAAGGGTGAGAACAACTATAAAACCTTTCCTAGGAATTCAATTAAAATCAACCCTACTATGGAGAAAATGAATCTAAGTATCCTTGATAATCTACATTAGCCTAATGAAAAGCATGATCACCCCTATATTGATTTTTCTTTGAAATTATGCACTTATTCTAAAGTTGAAAGTGATTATAGCTCGGTTGAAAATGAGGAGGATGAACAA
>VDFB02011333.1:0-13471 GCA_007258455.2 Sequoia sempervirens
CCATTGGAGCTTATCGGTGATAGTTTGTTTTCAGTTTTGGTCACTCATGATGATTTCTAGCTATGCTTTGATACAATAACTACTTGTGCAGAGGTTTGGAGTGTTGTTTTCAGATTTTGGAGTTGCTAGTTCGTGTTCTTCCGTAGCCCAGTTGACCTACCTTTTCACTAACGCTGATTGGATGACTTATTAACTTTTTGTGGGTGTTGGATCATTGACATTCTTCATCTTGGGTGCCCCTTTGCTCAAATTTTGTGAATTTTTGATTGAGAGACTGATTTTATCTTGCTAGTTGTCCATCTAGGGAGGCCACACAACCCTATTGGTAGGAGTTTTGGTGATTGTTGTTGCTGTTCAAACTTGTGGGAGGCCGCTATCTATCTTATCTTGGATGCCTAGCCTAGTACTTGCCTATGCAAGTTGTTGGGAGTGATTCTGTTACATATTGGTGAAGTTATGCACATTGGAGGGTTGTTGATTGGTCTTTCCAGCCTGCTATTATTCGTATCAGACCTACAACAACAGCTTATTCAACCATCTACCTGTTGATGTGTTTTTCATGACTGCACCAACACAGAATAAAGTTTCCCAATAGATACTCTATCCTCTCTTGAACAAAGTATTCAACATGCTAATATTGCGAGTGAGTTCATGCTTTCAACTCCAAGGTTCCGATAATGCAATAGAATATCCTCAGTTGGTTTGTTGTGATTTTGCTGGTATCACGAGGGGACTTACACAATTGTTTGGCAGCTGATAGCAGACAGCAGATTAAGGGTTTCACGTGGTTTGAATGATTTGGCAAGTGAGCACAAGTTTCCCTAATTCTAACGAGGAAATGAAGTGAATTTAAAATGAGTGTAGGGGAGTAAGAAGGTTCTGTCTACTCTAAGGTGTGGAACATAGCGATCAATTCTTGTGGACTTCAACTAGGCTGGCCTTTGCCTCGCTTCGGACAGCTTCCACAAAACCGGTGCAATCTTCAGAGGAGTGGCGAGAGGTGTTCAAATTATAACTCGACATGCAAGTACCATCAAGATGATGCATACAAACACGTGAATCACAATCGAAGTTAAGTTTGGGAAGTAAATCTAGTTGACCACGCAGGGCGAACCCACCGTCAGCGAGCCCGCTAGTGGTATGGACAAGCGAAGTCTTATTCAAATCAAGCACCACATTCCACAATTACTAAGTACTTGCATGAAATGAAATCTACTTTACTTTAAGCTGCTTCAAGATGCTACGTGAATTGGAAGGACGAAGAAGCCTGGAAACCAATACTCTCATAACAAGAGAAGTCACCATCAATGGGGAATTTTTTATTATGAAGCATTCACAACAACCCTGTACAAAGGAGTGTTCAAAGAGGGAAGACTTTCCTTCCTTTTCAATCTAAACTATGCTATCAAACTATTCTGTTTTCTATTCTATCAATTTCTCTCTATTCCTTCTCTGCTATTCTAACTCTACTGAGATACAAATGAGGGGGGATGCCCCTTCTATAGTTGGCCAAGTCCAACGGACGGCTTAGATTACAATCGGCTGGGTGGCCCACATTGTGCCACCTCAGCCCTAAATAAGATTCACCCTAAAAACCGCCACAAAGAAGAGGGGTAATAAATGAGCAATTAATGGCCACCATCTTCTAGAAGATTACTATTTTGAAACGCGTTCACACTGTTCTTGTTCTTGACTACAGACTTGATCAAACAGCTTCAACTTCTGGCATGGCATGTACCTTCTCATTTTGAAATTCCAAGACTACAACCTCATTCTTCTGCTCAACAATGATTTTCTTCTTGATGTTGTTCTTCAACTTAGAAGTACTTGAGGATGACCTTCTTCTCTCCATCCTGAGCTTTGAAAACATTTCTTCTTTGTCACTTGAGCTAGGCACATACTAAGTCTCAACACTTAGCCATTTTCTCCAAGTACTTGTTTCACGATTCCATCATCTTGGACTATTTGCTTCACCACTGCCTGGTCTCGACGTTCTTCCTGCAAAACAAGCCAAGAGGAGAGCATCAAAACACTTCATAACATAAATCTATCTCACTCCGATGTTTGAGTGGTCTCTTCATCTGATAGGGTTCATCATTTTTCTCTAGCCAACTTTACTTTCTTCATGATCTGTCAACACCTGTAGGCTGGGGCATACAACACTTCACCAGCTGAAGCCCTGATACTCAATTTTATTCATCTCTGGCTCAAGAAGATTATCATCACAAAGAATTCAATCAAAATCATCTAGGCAAACAACTTCAAATTCATCATCTGAAGCATTTTTCGTTTTGAAAACACATTTAATCCATTTTGCCTTAGGAAATTTAAATTTCCCTTAGGAAAATTCCATAATTCAAGTGCCAATCAAATTCTCCATCTCGAAAGCCTTGGCAAAGTGCAGAAGACATTAAAATCTATTCCTTGTCGAAGATCCTCAATAGCCAGAAGAAAATTCCCTTCAGAACGCGTCGAATTCATGGGTCTCCAAACGAAGGGGGTACATTTAATTTTTTTTGAATTTTAAACCTTAGAAAAAAAAATTATCAACAATTTTAATCCAGTTCTTCGTCCCTGTGAGTATCTTGTTGCTCTGACTTGAAATTTTTTATCAACCCTCTCAAGCTAGCATCCTCTGACTTCTCCACTGGCAAATTTATTCATGTCTTAAGGAAAATTTCACATCTCCACCAGACTTAGGTGTTTTTCCTAGAGGGAGGTGGAATTTTGTTAACACTTAGAAAAATATTTAAATTCCATCAATATTAGGCATCACGGAAGAATTTGCCTTTGAAAATTTTAAATCACTTAGCACATTTTGAATTTTTCCTTAGAAAAATTTTCATTCACCTTCAATCATTCTCCCTGTGAAGAAATTTTTATCAACTCACTTAGCACAATTTTCTCCGATGCCTTGGGCGCATTTTGGATGTCATGAGGGATATTTTTAATTTCAACGCCTAGCACTTTATCAACTTCACCTTCCTTTGGCGTATTTGACACTTGAAGAGGATTTCTATTTCCACGCCTTAGCCATTTTATTTCATTTTATCTCACCTTGTATCTTGCATAGGCGCATTCAAAGGTTGATGAAGGATGAACTTCCCACTGTCTTTGACTCTTTGACTCCCCCTTGCACATGGGCGCATTTGAGACATGGAGGAGGATATAAACATCAACGCCTTTCTTATTGACCTCTTTGACTTTCCTTTGAAGAATGGGCGCATTTTGTACCTTGAGGAGGATGGGTGCATATGAAGGTAGGAGGTGGATATTGCTCATACTTAGAAATTTTTTCAACTTTCACTAGTTCTCCCTTGGGTGCATTCAGCATGGGGTGAAGGATGAAACTTCCCAACACTTTTGACTTTTTGACCTTGCTTGAGTATGGGTCCATTTGGCTTAGGGAGCAGGATATTCCAACACTTAAAAAATTTTCAATCAACTTGAATGCAAGTTGGGCGCATTTTGGATAGGTAGGAGGATGAAACTTTAGACTTAGAATTTTTTTTCACTTGCCAGCTAGCTGAGGTGGGCGTATTTGGCATGTGGAGGTGGATATTATCCAGACTTCGGCGTTTTCTTTCCTTCTGCCAGCTTTTCTATGTTCTGCTATTTATAGTAAGTCCTCTGATTTCCATACTTCTGAAGCTCGGAACAATTTGAAATTTTAGGCATAGGACCCTCATGACCTTGTCAGCCTGTTCACACTGTCATCGTGAGCTGAACTACTAAAAATAGCACATTTTTGAAGGGGATTTGCTATTTATAGTAATTGCCTGTTTCTGAGACCCCCACAGCTCCGTTTGACTTGAAATTCGAATGACGTGCTCCTCATCGGGTGACCTACCTGTTGACACTGGCCCCTGCTGCTGGTTTACTATTTTTAGCCAGTTTTTGGAACGCCTTACTATAAATAGTAAGTGCTTCGATTGCCTTCAAATTTTACCGGTGGATAGCTTGAAAGATGTTGAACGCAGTGGGATACACCGGTTTTCAAAAATTCTGACTTTTTACCCCTCTTTTTGGGTCCCGAAGCTGGAAACCCTAATTTGTCTTGCATGCATATCAATTGACCTCCGTTTGACCTCGTTTTTGTTGCACTGCGCCCCATTTGTGGTTCTGATGCGCTTGGCAGCTGTCGGAGTGCACCTGCTAAAAATAGTAAGTCACTAAATACAGTTCATCTCGCTTTGCAATCACTGCAAAGCTTTCAAAAAACCCATAAGGAAAATGCTGACATGCAAAGAAAACCCTGACATGCAAACCCTAAAAATAGCCTCTGAAGGCTTAACTCTGAAAGTTGTTATCTCATTTTGCATGTTATACCATAGCGAAGGTCTTTGAAAACCCAGAAGGAATCTCTAGACATGCACTGAAAAACTCTATGTATAAACCCTGAAATTTGCTCTGGAAGTTGAACTGCTAAAAATTGTAAGTAGTATATCTTTACTTTGTTGTAGTCGGTCGTAGTCGGCCAATTGCTAATAAAACAATAGTTAGTGAGAATAATGCATGTCATGTACTTTCGGGTAATCAAGTCCCGATTAATGTTAATGTTGTTATGAAATGTCGTATCGGTTGGCTATCTAACTACCGCCGAACGTTATATGTAGTCAGTTGCTGTAGTCGGGAAATAGTTATGTGCTGATGGTTGTACTGATAAGCACTATTGATACTCTGTGATTGTACATGGTAATATTCCTGATGATGAATAAAGTTTCTATTCTATTATTCTATTCTATGTTTTGCACGTGACTTAGTTTGCCAGTAGTACGTAGTACTTGAATTACATTCCGTAGGCAAACATTTGGCACCGTTGCCTTAGCGGATTAGGGCATCACTCGTCATGGCAGTGTAATGGGTCAATCGGCGGAAGAACCTGTAAATGCTAATGAGGAACAGGAAGACCGATTGACGGAAGATCTAGTTAATTTGTGGAAGATATCGTTACGAGATCACGTACGAAGGGAATCCCAGATACGGGAGATCCCTGAGGAAGTTATCTGGGATAGATTGGAAGTGAACGACGAGGTGAATCATCTCTTGAATTGTATGCCCCGATTACTGGCCTGTCATTCCATTATTTTGCAAGACCTCCGAGAAGAAGAAGATCGGGAACGCTACGAAGAACAAACTAAACGAGAAGAAGAAGAACGAGACATGAGCCGAAGACATACATCCGGTAGCCAGCAATGATTGCCTGAACATATTTTAAATGCCTGTACGGCCGAACAAAGACAAGCATCGAGTACCTGACGGGCACGGGACTTCGGAAGAGCAAGTTCGGCGATCACTCAGACTTCAAGAACAAGAAAACCAACGAAGAAGACTGAAGCAAGTCGGTAAGGAATTGGATGAGGATTTAATTGAAATAAATCAGAGCATTAAAAGAACATATGAAAATCTGACAAGAATAGACACATCCATTGGACGAGCGCACCAAAGTTTGACAGAAGGAAGGGACAGAAAACTCTTCGGCACCCCGTCTATAGGAAGATATGATCTTGATGAGAATGAAGATGAATTAAGTAGTGGCATTAGACGTTTTCAGGAGTTGTCCTTATCAGACGACGACGAACGGCTGACGAGTGGAAGATTTGAGCCCAGTACCCCAAGGTGGAGAGAGTACCGAAGGGAACCCCAGGAGACTCAAGGTGTCAAGGACGCCGAAGGAAGACGTGGGAGTGACTCGTACGTGGCCGAGAGTGCAAGTGACACACCAGAACGTAGCAGGGAAGCCAGTCTACTCGGGTCCAACACACAAGGAGGATAGCGGGGAAAGATGGCTCATCCGGATCGGCAAAAGCTGCCGAAGTTCATGGGGAATGGGTCAAAAGATCCAGTACGACATTACAAGACATGTGAAACTATCTGGATAGCTAGCGGACAGGATGATCCGGACCAGTGGCTGAAAGCATTTCCAGCAACACTCAGAGATAGTGCCATTGATTGGTACTCTAAATTAGATCAAGCACACAAAGCTACATGGAGATTATTGAAGAAAGCATTTCAAGAGGAGTTCAAACTCTTATGAGATGATAGTGAGATTGTCACAGAGATATACAATACTAAGTAGGGAAAGCACGAGAGTGTGCGGACCTACAACCGAAGACTCAAAGATTTGCTGGGGAAATTGGAGGCACAGCCGGCCGACGGGTTGAAGAAAAGATGGTTCATCAAGGGCTTGCTTCCGTCATTAAATAAGTCATACGCTGCATCACTCGCCAGAAACGCCATCCAGGCGTGGATAAAGGTAAACAAACATCCTCGAGGAAACGGATAAAGAAAGAGAATCACGGACGGCAATGACGGTAAAGGCTAAGCACAGAGAGAAAGATAAAGTCACGAATGAAAAAGTGAAGAATAACAAAGGAGAGTACAAAGCCCGGTTGTGGTATCTGAACTACAATCTTGAGAAGAAAGGTCACGAAGGCAAACTGTCCCAAGAACTTATTCTGCGATATCTGCCAAGTGATGGGACATTCCGTCAAGGAATGCCCATACAACTTAAAAACCAAAAGTGCACAAGTACTCTTCACTCATGGAGAGCCGTCAACACCGCCAAACACACCACCAAAGCCCCAATACAATAGCAATGCATCCCCTGGAGGTTATCGGAGCAACAGAAGTTCGAGAAACATGATATAGTACGATGCAAAAGGAAGGCCCATGATCCAATGCAAGAAGTGCAATGAATGGGGCCACTTTGCGAGGGATTTCCAGAATGGTCAAGGTTCGGGAGGGAGATTGTGTAAGTGGTGTGGACCAGGCGATCATGAAGATAACAAATGCCCTAAGCAAAAGGGTATCCACATGCTGGAAGTGGAAGAACAAGAGGTACTGGCGATCACCAGAGCACAAGTAAAAAAGGCCACTTACCCAGATCCATGTATGGAGAAACAAACGATGAAGGAAGCAAAAACCGAAGTGGAACTGGCGATGGCGAAGGAAAACAAAGTACCTTTGGAGAAGCCAGGAGCCTCTCGGCGGTCGGAGGCGGGAACCAACATCGTACGGCAGGTACTGTAGACCACCATACCAATCAAAGTAATTGACCTTCTCCAGACTATGCCGCAGTTGGGACTGGTGATCACAAACATCGTCGGGGATGGCAAGCAACCGCAATCGGAGGAATGAAGGAAAGAATTGATACCAGAACTGCCACCGTACGGTAAACAAACAATCGAGCCAATATTGCTCACAACGAACATCAGGAAGATGCCAGCGGTCGTGCATATGGAGATCAAAGGGAATATCTTGACAAATACTATCGTCGACGGAGGATCGAGAGTCAACGTACTATCTGAAGACACATGGAAGAGTCTCGGGAAGCCTACACTTTGGCCACCGACATTCCAACTGGTGGGTGTTGATCAACATGGTATCAAGCCATTAGGAACACTGATGGTGCAGAAGGTGACAATCGGGACACGACAGTTTTTGCTAAATTTTGTCGTCATCCCATTACAGAGGAAAGCGTACAATGCACTACTTGGGAGAGGATGGCTGATAGCCGCGAAGGCAAATCATAATTGGAAGAGGAACACACTCTTGATTGAGAATGGGTGGAAGTACGTCATTGACTTGAAGAACCAAGCCGTGAGCGAAGAATTGGCTTCCTTCGGATCTTAATCGGATGGAGGTGAGTCGGATGTGGATGAAGGAAGGAAAGCTATGGAACCAAACACTGAAGGCGTATTTGAACTCGAGAGTTGTTCGGAGGATGAGACAAGCTCACTGAATGGCTTATTTCATTGGCAGATGGAAGACTATGAAGTGTTCTACTGAGAGTGTAACATGCTACAAATCGGGGAAATCAAGGAAGAAGAGAAACAAGGAAGGCCCAGCCAAACAATTCCGGCCGAGAATGGAGAGTACAAAGAAAGAGTATCCAAATTGGACAATACGCTGATCCCTAAATCAAAAACAGTCTGAGATAAAGGTAATATTGGAATCAAAATGGCATCGATTGGCATCATCGGCACCGGTTAGAGTAAAGGAAAAGGCATCCATCGGAAATCCATCGAAAAACTCCGGATCCATCGACGTCGGCATCAGCATCAAAGTCGGGGCACAAAATCCGAAAATGGCGCAAGGAGGATCCATAAAGGAAGCATCGTCAAAGAATAAAGGCAAAATCCATCCCGTCATCCATCCGCCAGTAAAATAGAAGTCAGCAATCCGGCATGGCTCCAAGATCCGCTCAAGATTAGACAAAACAATTGATCAGCCGAAAATGAAGATCCATCGGTAAAGAGATGTGGCAGCATGGAAGGTTAAGCACAGAGGAAGAACATAGGGGAAAAGCCAAGGTCGTACGACATCCTCAGGATTTCCAAGTTGTACGACATCCTCAAGTTCTTCAAATCGTACGGCGTCCTCAGGTTTTCCAAATCGTACGTCATCTTCAAGTTCTTCAAATCGTACAGATGCCTCAAATTTTCCAAGACGTACGACATACTCAAGTTCAAATCGTACATCATCCTCACAGCGTACGGAGTTTACAAGTTGCCCAAGCAATACGGCGTACTCAGAGCATCGTACGGAGTCTACGACTTATTTCAGTCGTACGACAACTACAAGAGAAACTCAAGACTCCCACCGTACGACATCAATTGGCAATTTCCAGTCATAGAGTACGGCCTCAAGCATTGATCAGCGTACGACATTCACAGTGTCTCAAGGTCGTACGACATCCAAGCTATTTTCAAGTCGTACGACATCATCTAGACTATTTGCAAGTCTTACGGCATCTAAGAGAGATCTACATCGTACAATATTTAGCATCTTCTCAATTCGTACAGAGTCATGAGGTGGTCAAGGTGGTCGTATGACATCCTTACGTCGTACGACATTTAAAAGAGATCTTAATTGTACGACATTTACAAGGGAACTTCATCGTACGGCATTCACAGAGCCTGCATATTGTAAGAACTTCACTAGTTATCCAAGTCGTACGGCATTGCAATTTAAGGGTCGTACGGATTTTTATCTTGGTTAAGGAACACTCAGCAATTCTTCACATCGTATGACGTACTAAGAACTCATTGGTCGTACGGCATCTCCAAGATCAGGTCGTACGACAATTTTTTATCCCTCAGGGCGTACGGACAGAGCAGGAGAGAGAAGCCGTAAGAAGCAAGCAGCAAGAAGTCGTACCATTCATCGATCGAGATAAAGTAAAGAAAAACAATGCAAAATTTGTATTTTTCAGCTTCATCAGCACTATTTGGAACCTTAGGATAAGTCATGAAAATGAGGTACGCGATGCAGTTTTGGGTGGTTTCAGAAGTGTTAAATTGGTCTTGGCGGCGAGGGTGCTGCCCCTTGACCCCACCCTATATCGTGACAGGGAGCACGCCAAGGGTGCTGCCCCCGGACCCCGCGAGGGGCGCTGCCTCTCAACCCCGCTAGGGGCGCTGCCCTCAGACCCCCATCAAATTTATTGGATTTGTCCATTTGCAATATAGCCAGCCAATGTAGTACAGTTGCAAGAGCAGTTGACAGCCAAGCAAATGAGAGTGACAACTCTCGAGAAGTTAGCAAAAAGGGATGGAGTAAGGGATAGAGTATTGGGTCAGTTGATAGAGAATGATACCCAGGTGGCCGATGCACGACGACTTTCAGCATAGAGGGAGAATCAATTACACGAAAAGGACGAGGAGTTGGCATTTTTTATTTTCAGTCGTCTGGAAAACGACTACTTTGTAGGGGGGGATGATGTAAGTAGTATATCTTTACTTTGTTGTAGTCGGTCGTAGTCGGCCTTGGTCGTAGTCGGCCTTGGTCGTAGTCGGCCAATTGCTAATAAAACAATAGTTAGTGAGAATAATACATGTCATGTACTTTTGGGTAATCAAGTCCCAATTAATGTTAATGTTGTTATGAAACGTCGTATCAGTTGGTTATCTAACTACCGCCGAACGTTATATGTAGTCAGTTGCTGTAGTCGGGAAATAGTTATGTGCCGATGGTTGTACTGATAAGCACTATTGATACTCTGTGATTGTACATGGTAATATTCCTGATGATGAATAAAGTTTCTATTCTATTATTTTGTTCTATGTTCTACACGTGACTTAGTTTGCTAGTAGTACGTAGTACTTGAATTACATTCCATAGGCAAACAAAAATAGTAAATTGTCCGTTCTAGCTCAAAATTTGCCAGTGAGCAGCTTGACACGTTCTGAATGCAGTGTGACGGTCGAAATTTCAAAAATGTTGAAGGAACGCTCTGAATTGCACACTTGCTAAAAATAGTAAGTTGCTGGAATCTGATGAAATTTTAGTGGAAACTTGCTGGAAGCATACTAACTGCAACGTTAATCCCTGTTTTCAATTTACTCGCCTCGTTTGACCACAAATTGGCTGGAAAGTTCAAAACCCTAATTCTACAGACTTGGCCAAATTTCACGTTTAGGCTCACAGACGGGCACATCCTGGAAAGACAGACAGCAGAAAGAGACAGAAAGAGAGAGAGAGACCAAAACAAAGCCCAAAAAAGCCCAGAATGGAGCAAAAATTAGGGGGTCCCCATCTTGAATGGGGTGATGATGTGTAAAAAGGTCACAACACTACCCACCTTCGGAGACCTTGTTATTGAGGTATTATTGTTATAATTTGTGGGGGTATTCTCATATTATATATTATCATTGTAGCATCTTTGGGGGAATTTTTGCTTCATATTTCTATCATTTTCCTAACATGGCAGCAACATATGATGAACTAAAATATTTCATGTTGAGCTTATTGTAACACCATTGGTAATACCACTGGTGATTGCTCCTATAATTGTCATCGCTACTTACCCCACTGAATAAGCGGTGATCTCACTGAATAAGTGGTTGAGCTTACTCTATGTTACATGCTACTCTTGCTGAATAAGTGGTTGATTTTCCTTTGCTTTCATGTTATGCCTGCTAAACAAGTGGAGGACTTTCTTTGATTGGCCGGCTTTCCACCAAGTGTTTATTTACTTTGTTGTAATTCCTGTTGAATAAGCAAATGATTTACTTTCACGCACTTGGTTTGCTTACTCACCCCACTAAAGAAGTGGTAGCTTAGAAACTCAAAAGTTGTAAGCCTTCCCACCATATGCTCTCACCTTTCCCACCTCGGGATCTAGGTTATCAGAAAGTGGAAGGTGTTTACTTTCAGTTAGCTAGATTTCTAGTTAATACAAAAATCCCCTTCTCACCATATGCTCTCACCTTGCCCTCATTGGGATATGGATGATCAGAAAGTGAAGGGTTGTTTACTCAGTTGATATTCATTTCTATTTGGCTAACACTAGCGAGTGCAAATTTGAAAAAAAATTAAGGGTGGGTTATTGCATGGCATCATTTTCTTATCCCACTGAATAAGTGGTTACATTGTATTGGCCCCACTGAATAATTGGTTACATTTTATTGACCCCACTAAATAAGTGGTTCTTGGCCTTGCACTCACTGTCAGGAAGCGAACGAGTTGATTTACTTTCAGTTTGTACCCACTGCATAAGTGGAAGCATTTTACTCATCCCATTGAACAAGTGGTTTACTCTTCATAAGCATCATGATGTAATCCTTGCCACTGTATGCTCTCGCCTTGCTCACATTAGAATCTAGGTGATTAGAAAGTGGAAGGAAGTTGATTTAGTTCATTATCATTGCTTATGTTTTGATGCTAACAAGTTGAAAATTGAAAATTTTGGGGTGATTACTACAACACTCTTTATAGCATATGAGCAAAGGAAAGTAGAGGGAAAAAAGAATAATAGATTCAATGGCAGCCCCAATCCCAATTTTTTAATTCAACAAGGTCACAAAGAGATATGGAGGGCTTTTCTTCCATTGGTCCATGGATATGAGGATTAGGCAGTGTGGGCAGCCACAGTTCTAGCTTTTATGTTCATTGTAATACTCTTGGTGTGTTTAATGTCCCCTTTTTAGCTGGCATTAGTGTTTGATGGATTAGCCTATCATTTGGTCCTTGTAGGCTAATGGTGATGATTAGGGGGCCTTGTGTGGGAGTTATCAGGTTCTTCCAATGGTAGTTTGTGGGTTTTCTTCTTAGGGACTTGGTGATATTCAAGGTTTTCCTTCTGGAGGCATTTTGGACTCAGTTTATGCATACTTACTATTTTTAATAAGTCACTCAGTTATTTGGGTCCAGTCTTACTATTTATAATAAGGCACCCTAGTGAGCAAAGGATTCAGTGGGCTACCTTTTGGTGTTGACGGAATTGATTAATATTGATGATTTATGGAGTTATGGTATTTTAATTATTATTAAAGTATTTACTTTAATAATAATTAATTATAAAAGTGATTATTATAATGACTTTATTTGACTTTATAATAAAGGCTCATTTAATAATATAAAGTCAAATTATAAAAGTCATTGATATGAGCGCCCAAATGAATGATATTATTGTCATGTCCCTCGAAATTGTAACACTCAAATATGAAATACTGAAATACTAATAAATGAATAAAATGAATATCTAAATAAATATCAAAATATATATATATATATCAATATTAGCAATTTAAATACTATGATTATGATCAAACATAAGTATTAACAATACAAATAATCGATATTATTAAACAATTAAAATATCAAATATTTAAATATTAAGTAAAATAAAATATAATGAAGATAAAATTAAATAAGATCAATAATTATCATAATGATGCAGATCTTATATAAATAAATATAAAACATTATTTATATTGACTATAGATCTTACACAAATATTCTTATAAGAATGCATATAAAATCATTATTGGTTTACAAGATCATTATCATTTAAAATGTAAACAAAGCTTTTAAAGGAATCGTTCCCCTTTATCATACTCAAGCAAATTAGAATTCTTAAGAAAGTTATCGATTGACTTAAGGGGAAGTGACCTAACCAAAAGACACGTCTTTCCCTCAAGGTACAGTATTTTAAGGGAGACGTTCTCAAAGCAAAGGGGTATAACCGTGGCTGGAAATATAGACTTTGGACAAACAAGGGCAATGGATCGTAGAACTTATAGGGTATTTATTAAGGATGGTTTGTATGTTCCTGTATGTGGCATTGGCATTGATCGATAGCCTTATTGTAGATTGTCAGGTCAATTGGTATTATGCACTACATCCTAACAATATCGCCACCCCTAGAATGTATGAACTGATGCTGACATGGAGCATGTTCTAATACCAACTATTGTCTTCATCCAGCCGCATAGCTAAAAAATCTGAATAAACATTATTTGTATGAGAGGCTTCAATATGAATCTTTGTTATGTGGTGCTACCTTACAGATCAATGGAACTTAGTGAGACCCACTGTGCTACCTTACAATGACCATTGAGGGTTGACCGATTAGGGCATCTAATAAGAACGAGTTTATTAAGGTTACCTTACTGATTAAAAACGAATATAATTAAAGGCATCAATCAGTTAAAGCTTAAAAGGAAAGACATGTCCCTTGACATAG
>VDFB02011334.1:0-42744 GCA_007258455.2 Sequoia sempervirens
AACCATGGAGGACGCATGGAGTCTTTTGCTAAGGTGTTGGTGGTGCTTGACAAGTGATGTTGTTCTTAAGTCTATTTGCTTTATGTCATGGTATACTCTTGGTAGTGCACTAGAGTTTTGGCATTGTACATTGAACTTGAGACAATGGTGAGGTCACTTGAAGCATGGCATCTCCTATGGAGATGTGTAGATCATGATGTCATGATAAGTTCCTGATTCAGATGATTGGAGCTTTGACAGTGATCTGGTAATTCTTTGTGTATTGAGTGCTTTGATTACTTGTTTAATACTTCATGATAGTGTAGTAATGCAATTGAAGTTTAGCATGAGATGATTGGTTGCTAGTACCCATGGATACATGAAGAATAAGGTGAGGCTATTTTTCTCTTATGATAGAAGTGTTGCTGCTTGTTACTCTTGTTAAAGTTTTTCAGCAGAAAGTCTGAGAAGCCTACACCTTAGTTGAGCGTGAGTTCAATAAGAGACCTATGAGGAGATTTCTCTTGGATTAGTCTTGGTCTACTCAGCAGTTGATCTGAAAGGTATTTGGCCCATTATATTTTTTAGATGTGTTGTATTAAGTTCACTTTCATGGTATGGATCTTGAATTACTGTTTAACATTTGGTTCTGGAGGATTCATAGTGGAAGTTGTATAGTTTGTTTTATCTCCTTGAGCTTTTGAGTTATGTCATTTACTAATGAGAATTGGTAGGAGATGATGTATGGGCTGATTTCCATAAATGGGAAATGTTTTAGCTTGATCTTCTTTAAGAAGCTTACATCCATATTGATTACATAATATTAGAAGTTGGTTTGATCTTGGTGATTGAATGGATGGATGTTTTTTAAGGCTCTCTTTTGGGATGTGAAGAAGATCATTCTTGACACAGCTAGCTGTTAGAAGTGTATGTAGGAGGATGTTCTACAGAAGATGATGTGCAATGTTTCTCTCTGTGGCCGTGAAGGTTTGTGTTGAGAGAAATGTTTCTTGTGGCAGGTTGTTGCATGTTGTGCATATCATTGTGGATTTTTTCTTTGGTACTACAAGGGTACATTTTCTATGTGCTATCATTGGTAGACTTGTGATGCCTTTTGATCTTTTAGATATGGATTACTCAGGCAGTGGGAGTTCCTGTTGTGTTTTGTCTTCTTCGACTGGTTGGCACTTGGAGCTTTCATTTGCTGTTGATGGGTTGGTTTTGAGCAGCATGAGTTTACTAATGCTGATACCTTTGAGGTATGTGAGATTGGATGGAATAGCACGAGCTGTGGGTGCTATTTTTATTCATGCGGTTTTATCAGTTGGATGGGAGCAATCAGTCAGGATTGTTGTTCTAACTGATGTTTTCTATTTTGTTTCTGGAGAATGACTTCACTGTTGTGTTCTATTTGAAGCTTTGAAGTTGATATTGCTTCTGTATAGCGTTTGAGCACAATGAAGTGGTAGCAGTATCTTGTTGGATATATCACTAGGATCTTTTGCTTATGTACGTTGGAATGGTGCTTATACACCTTGGCTTTGTATCCTTCTTCCATAGGTGGCATGTTGAAAGATGACATGATTGTTGCCTAAATGGTGAACATCTTGGATGTTGGAGCAGAATTCTTGATGGAGCATGAGAGCGTGTTGATATCTATGTGGTTTCCTGGAAGGCTGGGATCGATTGTTTTGTTGGACAGTGAGTTGCAGTTGGATGTTTGGTCTTTATTGCAGATTGTCTAATGGATTGTTATATGTGGAATCATGTTGATTGGTTGTTTTGAGTATTGCAGGGTTTGAACTAGTGGAGCTAGTGTGGTTCTAGTTTCTGGTTGCTTTCAAGGTGCCTGTGTGATCTTTGTTAAGTGGGAGATTTTTGGAATTGTTGCCTCAATCTCATAGGCTGGAACCTCTGGAAGAGCAAAGTCGGTGTGACATTTCTTTGGTCTGGCCGACTGGTAGTTTGGGAACCTTCTAAAATATTCAGGTCGCTGTGACCTTGTAGAAGTCTTGCCAAACGCTTTCACTTTGGAGTTTGTTGCTGTGACATAAGGCAGTCGTTGTAACTTCTCATCGCATGGAGATCTCTGGCTGACAAGCCATTCAATCGGGCACCAGGGAGATTCATAGTGACCAAGGGCTTCAAAGTGACTTCAACACTTAGGAAGAAGTCCCAGAGACATTGGAAGGTCTTCCTGACATGGATACACATTGAAGTCATCGGGGTAACCTATGGTGGCTCAGTGAGAAATCTTACCGAAAGTAACATGTCTTGGCGACAATGTTTGAGCTTTCAGAGAAACCCTTGGGTGATTAGTAAGAAGTCTTACCAATAGTGATATGTCTCACTGATAGACACTTGGAGTAACTTAAGGATCTTGGTGTGAAGTCTCATCGATGAAGGATTGTCTTGGCGACAATGTAACACTCGAAGACATCAGGGAGACACTTGGCCAAAAGACTTGTTTTGATACGATGTCTCATCAAATATTGAAAGTCTCATCGATAGCACATGGGGTCATTGTTTCAGTGTGACTCTTGGCGAGCAATGGTTTCAGGATAACTTGGAAGCCTTAGTAAGAAGTCTTGCCAAAGGTTAATTCTCTTGTTGATAGTGGAACACATCAATATGACTTAAAGGCTTCGGTATGAAGTCTTGGCGAAAGCGGTAAGTTTGGCCAACAAGATAGGCTTGGGGTGATGTCTTGGTGAAGGGTATTTGTCTTGCCGATAGGAATGCAATGGACGTCAGAAGTTTCAGTAATCTAGCCGATAGTGACATCGGTATAACATAAAGGGCTTGATATGATCTCTCAATGAATGACTAAAGTCTTGGTGACTAAGGAACACTTTGGAATGACTTATGAGCTCGATGTAATGTCTCATCGAATGGAAATTGTCTCACCGATGAGAATGCTGAGGTTGATGTGTCTTGAAGACTTTGATGTAATGTCTAGGTGAAGAGTGATAGTCTTGCTGACTGATGAACTCTTTGGAATACCTTGTGATCTTCAATGTGAGGTCTTGGTAACATGGTGAAGTCTTAGCGATAGCTCTCTGGACTCGATGTAACGTCTTGCTGATGGGGTTGACTCTTGGCGATAGATGTGCAATCGATCCTGTGGTATCGGGGAGACACAGTTAGTGTCTCACTGACATGCCAATAGAGTCTGAACACCCTTGACCATTTGGATGACTGTCCTACATGGTGTGACCTAGACATATTATCTTCCATGCAAGGAAGTGGAAACATCTATGTTGCTGAGTTGGATGATTCGACAATTGTGATCCGACAGTTGGAAACAAACCATTTCATAGAGTTGAAGTCGAAGAGAAGGAAATTAGAGTGAATAGTGTGAAGGCGGAGAGGCTTGCTGTATGGCCAAGGGCCTTGAGGCATTAATAGAGGAGAAGAAAGAGCTCCTAATCAAGAAGCATGTTTTTGATTTCTCTTAAGTTGATCTACACTGTATATGTAATGATATTGTAACAATGCGAAGGTTTTTCAATTTGAGAGGGTGAAAACAAACTGTACAGGGATATCTTTTGCTACCAGTTGTTTCCAGAATGAACAAGATGAATCTCTGAAGAGGCTATGAGCCTGAATTTGTATTGTAACCATTCTGTTGCTAAATAATACAATGGCTCAATCTTTGGAGTGTGGGGTTTTTTATCCAAAAGGATTTTCCCCACGTAAATCATTGTGTTTTTGTTTTTTGTTTCATCTTTCATGTCTGTTGGTTCATGTAGTAGAATTTTTTAATGCTTGTTGTTGAATTTACATGTGTTTCTCTCAGATGGATCAATGTGGGAAATAAACTATGTTTGTTTCGCGTTAGGACATAGTTGTATGTGTATTTGAGGTAATCTAATCAAAATTAAAGTTACCGAAGGCACTACTATTTGGAGTTTTCATTAGATGCACTCCACTACATTTCCTTACAAAATTTGTCTCATGATTCTTATAAAAAGATAAAAAAATATCGATTAGAGTAGATAATGAAAATAATTGGAAAACATATGATCAAACATGAGTAAACCCTTTTAAAAATGGAGATGGCATTCCATTTTCATCATGGTTTGACACCTTAAAAATCATATTTAAATATAGATAGTGGAGCCAAAATTGAGCATCCAAATTGGTGAGTGGATTATGACAATCTTATAATAGGCATAAGGCAAATGCTATTTTAATCTGATGGATTCATTTTGGTACTAGAGCATTGATTTTTTTAGTAAGAATTTAGATGCCATATTTTAGGAGGTTTTAGCTCATGGTTTCCTAGTTACCATTATATGGTTTCATGTAATTCTTCTTTTAAATATTTGGTACTTGATATTGAGGTTTCATAGTGAATTTTATAGTTACTATTATGCTACTATACTTGCTCCAAATCTCTTCTTGGTGATAGTCCTATAAAGGCTTAGATTTTAAAAGTGTATTGCAATAATTTATTATTATATAATACATTGATTTATTTGGAGAGTAATATTTCCTCTCAAAATAGTTTTCCCTATGCAAATAATTGTGTTATGTTACATTTATTTTTTGTTTATTTCCTTATAATTTTATGATCATTTTTTTTTACACATACCTCATCTCATAGATTACTTTACGAAGTGTATTATGCACCTTTGGATCCTTTCATAGAATCTCCTTAAATTTTAAAAAAGTAGAGGCCACAGTAAATAGAAAAATGAATATCCAACACCAAATATTTTAGCCTATACTACATTTTTAGTTTTATCTTTTAGTCTATTTGTAGTTACATGAATTAGAGAGCCAAACTAGTCTTTGGTCAATCAACTAGCTCCTAGGGCCCTAGGATTACAATGTTAATCACCATCAAATTTTAGTTAGGATAAGTCCATTCATATTATTTACTAAGATATAGTTAAGAGTTAACTATAGGAGCCCCATGAATAGGGGGAATGTTTTGTTTTAATCCACAAGGGAATTGGATCCCTCACTCATTATATTAATTGAAAAATATTTTACATTGTTTATATTTTATAGAGAAAATTAAATTATGAGACTATTCCTCCATTAATGCATAAATATTTGAACCTAAAATTTCCAAAAAAAACCAAAAATTAGGAATCTCAACTTGAGAGATAGCATCCTAACACTTATAAAGAAACCAATTAAAAACATGAGCATTGTTGATCCTCATCATGGGAAATAATATTTATATTATATGTTGTGTGTTATCCTTCTTAATTGAATATTTTTTCTTCTTAATTATTCTTCAAACATCTACACCATCATCCTAAAATTATTTGATAATACCCTTAGAAACTTCCAATTGGATCATTAATAGAAAAAAATTATATTGAAGGAGTGGGAAAGAGAGTTTTAATTCCTATTTGGGAAGAAGTGGGAAAGAGATAAATTGGTAGGAGAAGCAAGGATCTTAGATGAAAATTTAGGTTCTAGATAAGTAAGATATTTTGGATCAATAATTTTTCTAGAAAAAATGTATTAATCACTTAGGTCATCCCCCCTTTTACACCATTGAGTGATTAGTTTATTTTCTATTGTGGTGATTTTTGGGAAAGTGTCTTCCTAGTGGATCATGACATAATATGATTTAATTTTAAATTATTTCTTCATAATTCAGTTGTCAATTCCAATTTTTTTTACCTACTTTGAGTCTAATTTGCATAGTCTAAAACTTAGAAAGATCCATTTCCTCAAGGATTTGAAAAAATGTGAATTAAGAGAGAATCCACATTTTGGAATTATTATGAATTTAACCTTGGATTATCTAATGAATGTGAGAGTATGGTAGATAGATAAATACAATAGGAGGTTAGTAAGTAGACCCAAAAATTATATAAAAAGATCAAATGAGAGGATTTAACTCAAGGTACTATTGTTTAAGACATAAGGTAGTTCTATCTTAAGACCAAAACCTTGAAGCAGTAAATACCTATCCTTTTTACATTTGTATATCAAAAGGAAGAAACCTTTCACACATGAACATATAAAAAATTATTTTTGTAGAAATGGTTTCCAAGTTTTCAAGATCCACTTGTTTAACTTAACATATATTGGATATGGGGTTCTTGGGAATATTCTATCTAAACCTACAAGTGGATATGGGGTCCCTCTATAGCACACTATATTGATTTTTTCAACTCAACACCATTTGACCATGCCAAAAATTAATGAATTATTACAAAATGTATCATTTGAAGGTAATACAATTGTGGAAACAAGAATATTTTGTGTCCTATACATGGTGTGGAAAAATTGACTATTCCAACAAATTAAGGTGGGTGATTGAATTCTACTTGTTTTTTCCCCAAGTTTCTTGATATTAGTAGGCTATGATATTTTCGTGCAATCTCTTAAGAGGCTTAAGAGGAAAATCTTGCCAAACTATTATGGATTAGCCCTCAAAGTTTGTGGCACCTACAAATGTTCCATCTAGACCTACATGTGGATATGGTGTCCCTCTATAGTACCCTATCTCAATTTTGGTCAACTCAACATCATTTGAATATGCCAATAGTTATTGTATTATTGTAAAATCTATCATTTGAGAGTAGTGTAATTGTGGAAATAGGAATACTTTATGTTCTATGTGTGGTGGGACCTAACTATATATGCCAAAAAAATTGGGTGGGTATGTGAATGCTACCAAATTCCTCTATTTGTTTCCTAGGTCTTCCATCCTTATAGGATACATTATTCTAACACGGTCTCTTAAGAGCCCTAAGAGAAAAAATTTGTCACACTATGACAAAGTCTAGTTCTAAAGTTTTTGGCACCTATGAATGTTCTTTCTAGACCTACATGTTTATATGAGGTCCCTCTATAGTACCCTATCTCTATTTTTTTTAACTTAACACCCTTTGACAAAATATCATTTGAGAGCAATGTAACCTTAGAAACATGTATATTTTTCTTTCTATGTGGTGGGACCAAACTAGTTGTAACATGTCAAGGTGGTTGAATAAATATTTTTGGAGGCCTTCATTTATTCCCTAGGTCTTCCAATCCTTGCAAGCTATGTTATTTTGACACAATCTCTTAAGAGCCCTAAGAGAATGAAATTTCCAAAGCTATGCAAAAATAGTTCTCAGAGTTTTTGGCACCTATAAATATTCCATCTATATGTATATGCGGATATGGGGTCCCTTTAAAGTACCCTATCTTAATTTTGGTCGACTCAACACCATTAGAAAATTCCAAAAATGAATGCATTCTTACAAAATGCATCATTCAAGAGTAATGTAATCAAGAAAATATGTATATATTGTGTTATGTGTGTGGTGTCGCAAAACCAACTATGCCAACACATTAAGGTGGGTGGGAGAATGCTACGAAAGGCCTCTAATTTTTCCCCAAGTTTCCAAATCTTTGTAGTCTATGTTATTCTTGCATAGGCTATCATTCTACTAGATTGTTCATAGGTTCGAAAACATGTATTAAAGGTGATAGATCAAATATTCTCTTTCTCTTGATATAGTTCTTGGACTTTGATATTATATTGTAATGATTTTTTTGTTAATAATATACATTGTATTTATTTATAGGCTATATTTTTTCTCAAAAGGGTTTCCTAGTGTATAATCTATTTGGAGGCTATGTTTTTCCCCCAAAAAATTTCCTAGGGTATGTTTGTTGTTATGTGTTTCATTCTACATGAATTCTTTTATTTATTTTTTATCTTGCAAGTATTATTTTTATTAGATTAATATGATTTCCTATAATTAACTATTAAGGTTAAGAGGCATAGTTTGAGTGCTTGTGTTAGATTATTTACATTGTTAAGGATGAATGATGGAGATTATGATAGAGCACCTAAATTCCTTTAAAATTATGGTGATAAAGGTAGCATTTGTGATTATACTATTTTCCTACTCGTAAGAATAACTATAAGCATATCTCATTATAATAAATGTAAACATATACAAGAATCATAAAGTGAATTTTATCAATAAGGTAATTTGATAAGTACATAAAATAGTACAAACATTGAATAATACATTGGGTCAATAAGTAAAATTAATCCATTGATACAATTTGTCACATGTATAATAGTGGTTTTACATAAGTTATAGTATAGAAATAAAATTACTAGCTCAAATCCTCAAGCTACCCTATCTAAGCTCATATTATTGATGGGGGTGGTAAATGAACCCACACATTAAAGGAATCATGTTCCTTCCTAACCATCAATATGCAAAGAAGTAATAAAAAAAATCCAAAAGGAACATGAAGTACAAACAAGTCTAATGATTATCTTAAAGTCCATTTCTATTTTATTTAAGGCAATGATAATTCATAATAGAGAATCTCCTAATTCTAGTGTGTGTAAGGAAATAAATAATACATGTATATTTTATGTGCCTTTTTTCCAATAAGTACACTAAAGTATATATAGTGTGGTGCCTAACAATAAGAGCAATAAAAAAATATCAATCCATACTATCAGGTGTTGGACACAAAGTAGAGAAGATGATAGTAGGATATATCTGTCCATGAGAAAGGTATCCAACCTTACATAATTCAAGAATACTTTGAGTACTCCAATGGTAATTAAGATATTCAATTAGCATTATGAATATAATAAGTAGATATTGTAGAAGCTTAGGATTTAATTCCCATAATTTTCCTAACGTATCACCCTCCTTGTAACTATAGGTCACAACCTACTAAGGAGTCACAAAACTAAGTTGAGAAACACATGCACTCATCAGGATATTCCACCTTAACAATCTATTCAAAGAATGCATCATACAAAAAATGCTTCAAGAGAATCATAAATGAAAAAACATAGTGTGCAACACTTAGAGAACTTGTCATTTTTTTCCTTTCAAGCTCAAAGGAAAATTTCATTCAAGTCCCAAATAGTAAACATAGGGTTTAGGACATTCAAAAGGGGGTTAAAGAAGATTAGAAAAAGGATCACCAATCAAGTTTTAACTAGAAATATATCTTACCTAATACCATTTAATCAATTCTATAGTCACTCCAAAGGAGTTTCAAAGGAAAAATAAGAGTGTAAATATAAATCCAAACCTTTATTGATGTAGCCTAGACCCTCTCTGTTATAAAATAATAAAGACCAAAGGACACCATACCCAAGACAACTCATCTAAGATAGTTATAATGTAGGAAAAATATTAAACTATATTAAGATACCATGATCATGAGAATACCAAACACATAGTAGTGTATAGGTGTGAATTTTCACCCTAATGGAAGTTCCCCTTTTTCAGCCTTCACCTTAGAAAAATCAAACCCGGCAATGTAAATCCACATCCTTTGTGTGTACTCCATCCACTTGGCACCTATTTGTAGTTTCAGTGGGGGAATTTCTATCAAGGACACACGTGCAGTGCGCAAACGTCTACATGACACACTACTATCCTGACAAGATTCCTACCCCTGGAATCTGTAGAGGCATTACATTCACCATCGGGGCTAAAGTGTAACATATTTTCACCCTTCAACTGGCCTTTGAATGACTCTTTTCATCCCAAATTCACTTAGAAATTACTATCCCTCATTCTCATTCATCTCTCTAGACATTCCTAAATATCTTTTGGAAAATTCTCACATTCTCTTACACTTCTTGGCTACTTGCTCCACTATCAACTCTTTTATTCCTACATCACAACATTCTTCACATCTACCACATAAGTTGCAACTTGGTGTCTTGTGAGACTTCCTTTGGCATACTGTGGCCATGTCAACTTTGTCATGGTTGTAAGCTTGCATTCCTCTCTCATTGGCCTTGAGTTCCTCTCATTGAGGGTGGTATTACTCATTTACTATTGCATTGTTGTTGGATTTGAGTAGCATAGTGCTCTTTGTAGTGTTTGATATTCCTTTTTATCATACTTTCTTTATCAAATTTCCATTTCTCTATCTATCTGGCTATCCATGGAGGTGGAAATACCAAAATGGGGGTTTGACTACGACAAGCCCCAAAACAGCCCCAACATTTTTCCCCACTCTATTGTGTGTAGGTACTTGTTTGTGTGGAGATTGTGGAAGAACTAGATCTTTCGTGAGTTGAACTCTTACCTTTCTCATTCTTGTCATTTCTTATAGCATCTCTCTTAGTATTTCAGTTATTTTGTCATTTCTTGTTTTCATCATCACTTCAAACTTCAATAGCTAAGCTATTAGTAGGTTTTTAGTACCTCTAACTATCCTTTTTCACTGTTTGTCTATACAGATGAAAACACACCTATGAAATTCCAACACGTCACGATGTCATCCCTATTGCATGTTATTATCCTTTGGTAGAGAATTGACAGAGTCACAATCTAGGTTCCAAAAACCTACTCGCTTAGTCCCAACATAACTCTTGGGTTAGTATATTGATAAAAACACTGAGAGTGCTCTTCATTCTCTACCCTTAAACATCATAATTACTTTCCTAAACACTTGTCCTACTTGAGTTAGATTAGGGCAGCCTTCAACTCTCGGCTCTCTGTGACCTAGAGCCACTGAGTGGTTGGTTCCCCTCCTCTACATTTTGGTGAACCCGATGTGAAAAATGTCTATTCATTCCTTTATGTTGAGACTCTCTCCCTCATGCTCAGTGACCATTGCAGACTTGGGTGTTGTGGGGTTTTATGAGCATCACAACCTAGTCTATGAAATCCAAGAATGTTGTCAGATGAAGTTTAGGACACTTAAAAATGGATATGTTGAAGGCCACTTCTAGCTTTACCACAAGATTTACTACTAGTCATTTTTCTCAAGAGGAGGTTTCGACAACCAAGATGGGTCTCATTGATGAGACCACCACTCATTTACCCACTTCTACAACATCTCCAATGACCTCATATGTGGATGAGGATGATTTTTTACACATTCCTATAGAACACCTTATGGCATTAGACAATAGACTATCAGATCTCATAAATATGAGAAGAGTTGCTAGACTTGTTAATGAGGTGAGATACATGTTAGGAAAATATCAAACGGGCATAGAATTCTTACGCATACTCACCGATCTAACTAAATCATACATCCCTTCATATAACACTAGATTAGGTACTACTTGAGGGATGGTGCTCGATTTCTATGAGATATAGATAGGCACCTTGATGCCTACAACGTTCGTATGCATGGCTAAAATGGGCCCCTCGATTAGTGTTTCCTCTACTCCTCAAACATCCCACTCAATCAAGGTGAGTAGAATACCCCTTGGCTTTAGCTTCACCCCTCCTATTACCCTTGGTGGTGGGGGCTTCAATGGAATGAGTGATGGTGCTAGTGTCAGTCATAGTGGTGGCTTTGGTGGTGTTCATGATAGTGGTGTCAGTGGTGGCTCCAGTGGGGACCACAATGTTGATCACAATGGTAGACATAGTGGAAACTCTGATGCGGGCTTGGGAGGTAGTTCCAAAGGTGGGTATGGTGGTGGCCTTGGTGGTGGCTTTACTAGTCCTATGACATCTAATGACCCTATTTTGAATGCTTTTCTTCAAAACATGGGTCATATGCAAAACTAGTTAGCAAGCCTATCCCAGGCTTCAGCTCAACCCATCTTCCAACTTTTCTTCCAACATAGCCCCCTATTTTTAGCAATCCTAAACACTCCTTTCCCTTAGGGAATGGAGATTCCTAAGTTTGAGAAGTATGGTTGTAAAGGGGATCCTAAAACACACATATCTTCTTTTAACGCAATGTGTATAGATTTATTTCACCACGATGCTCTAATGGAAAAAATATTTCCTCAATCTCTCAAGGATACAACACTAGAGTGGTATTGTTCTTTGCCTAAAAAATCTATATTCTCATTCGATCAACTTGTTAATCAGTTTCTTTGACAATTCTAGGATAACATCGGTCTGAAGATGACCTTCTCAGATCTCATCTGCTAAAGTGGGGAGAGCACGAGAAGATCAATGATTTGATTGCATGATACCAATTTCTCTTTTCATATATCTCTTACCCGCTACCTAACTTAGATGTACATAAGGTATTCATAGGCAACCTGAAGTGAGCTTGGAAGGAGAAATTTTCCTTGATGAAATATCCTTCTTTCACACATTTGTGTGCTATGTTATGAGAGTAATAGTAGACAATTGTTCAGTTCAGGGGATCCTACTCATGCTCTTATTCTGAGGGAAGATCTATAGTATCAATTTCAGGAAAAAGGAAAATTTGTTGCAAATGTAGTCGTCGTGATTAACAATTGAGGCATCAAGTGCAACAAACAGTTTACTAAACTATCTAAATCGTATTCTTCTATTTTGCAAAAGATATTGAAGGATAAGATTATAACATTAGAATATCCTTGAACTTTGAGGGAGCTTTATCATGACTAGTATGATGGAAATACATTTTTCTAGTACCATTGTGTCCATGGGCATGATACTTTACATTGCAGGTCTGTATCATGAGATACAAGATTGAATTGACGATGGTACCATCCATCTTGATGGAAAGAAATAAAATGTGAACAAGTCAGTGGCAAAGGAAAATAGTGAGTTGCAGATTTACACAAACCCATTTATATCTCACTCTATGAACTTAATTATTGATCCTTTTGCTGCTTCGCCTAAGGCCTCAACATATGTAAATGTGGTCTTGTTCACTCCTAGTCCTCCCTCTCAGCCTGCGATTGGCTCACTAGATTAGACTTCCACTTTGTAGGACTTACCCATGAACAACAAAGCCTCTCCCCTATATATTCCTACTCGCCTTAATGGAAACATTGTGACAAGAGTTCTAGTTGAACCTATGAGTCACGAGAATGTTATCACGGAAGAGACTATTTTGATAAATTCTTTACAAAGGGAGGAATATGAGAAGATGAAAACTACAATATGCATGCATGATGGTCTCTCTTATTTTGTATGGTTCTATAACCCTTTCCATCCTAGTAGGACCTAGGGATGTGGATACTACTTTCAATGTCACTCTAGAATCTAATCTATTTAGGGTGAAGTTGGGCATCCCTTGGCTAGCTTCCATGAATGGAATCGATTTCGTTATTCACAAATGTATGAAGTTCTCCAATGAAGGTACCGTGCATGTCATGCACAAAACTGGGTAACAGCCATTGGTGTCCCATGGGGTTATTCCTTAGATCATTTTTATCCCACCTCAGTTGGTCTTCTCCCTCCTAGAATAGACCTACTTTATTGAAATTATGTTAAGTACAAAACTAAGGGCAAGGGGCAGATGACAATGACTTACCCTATGGAGCAATAGCAAGTTGCCTCTTCCTCTCAAAAGGGGAAAGGAAATCCTATCCATGCTTAGGGATCTTCTTCCTCTTTTGATGTCCCACCTATTGCTTCCTCTCACCCTACTATAGCACCATTGACTTTCGATCCTATGTGTTCATTAGAGAGTCCAATGGTGCCCACTTGGTGAAAGCCCAAACACTCAATGTTTGAACTTCCTATCTTACCCAAAGTGCCTCGACCCATTTTGTATGGTAAGGGGAAGGGTCCCCATGGAGCATCCTCCATGTCTCAGCCTCCACAACCTCCTACTAATCCTACCTCTAAGGTAGTCAACAAGAAGAGGCATGTTGTTGAGGCACTCAACTTGATCCTCCTATTTTCATTGTATCATCTTCTCCATATCTTCCTCTTATTCCTATCCATGAATCCCTCCCTCCACTAAAAATAGTTGTAATGGATACTCTAATGGTTGAATAGAAGTCTTTTTTCTCTTCCTAGGCCACAACCTCTAGTTCTCGGAGTCACCTTGTGTTGAATCTCAGTTGTGTTTATAGTTTGTCCTTGATGACAAAATCTCTTTCAGCTTGTTCTCATTGATAATCTGTCTCAGGATGGTTCTCCTTGCACATCACAGGTTTTGGATGTTTCTCTTTCAGGCTTATTCATAACGATGTGAGAATGGCAGTCTCCCCGATCCACTTTGAAATGTCTGAGTTTCCTATCGGCAAGATATTTCAGATGTCATGGCAATTAAATTTATTTAACATTCTACTGTCGGCAAGACTTCTCTTTTGTTTTGGCGACAGAAAAGTGTTCTCTATCAACATATGTAATACCGTTGGCATGAGGTCTTATCGATTTCATTATGTCTCCCCGATCTGCTTCAGAATGGGCATATCGGCAAAGGAAATCATCTTCGGTGTAATGTTTCATCCAGCGCTCTATGTCTTGGCGACTGGCACAAGAAAGTTTATATTAGCATAAGTTATACCAATCAGAGGTTGAATGGGAACATATTGGCAAGAGTTTAAGGTTTTGGTGAAGGGTCATAGTGAAAAGGTTATGTCTCCCCGACTAATGCATGTGCAATTCTATCGGTAGGAGTGTTGTTTTCGGTATGTAGTCTTACCAAAGACATAGTGTCTCACCGACCGTGCACCAAAAGATCTTATCGGCAGAGGTTGAGGCTTCGCTGAAATTTCACAACGAACATTCAATGTCACACCAACCACCGTTGGACAACTGCCTTCGGCAGGACATTTTGGAAGTCTCGGCAAACAGGTGTGAATTTGCGGTGTTTCGGTATGACTGAAATGATCTACAAGATGTCTCCCTGATGGTTTGAAGTTACAGCAACATGTATTGTACAGTTGGTCTCGTCGGCAAGAAAAATCATGTGTCACAATGACCAATGTGTATCATGTGGAATTTCAGTGAAATGTGGGGCAATCTCTATATCGTCTTCCCGACTATGCATTGTCTTGCCGACCGCTAATGAAGAAATACATTTCTGTAAGACTCATATGTTTTGATATAATGTCATAGCAAACCCGTCAAGTCTTGGCGACAAAGTCTAATGAATGACTTTCGGCGAGAGGTTGGTATGTTATAGCGACCCTCATAAGTTAGAAGGGTGCATCGGCGAGAGAAACTTTTGGTCACAGTGACACACAATTGGTTGAAGACTCTCAGAAATTCATGGTGTGCTCTACAGGAGGTCTCCCCAATATCATAATGATATTGTAACGCCATAGAAAGTGCACAAGAAATAGATTAGAAGCAAACATGCAATACTAAAATCTAAAAATGCAAATCTAATGTTAACCAACAAAGAACAAAGGAAAGTAAAACGTAAACAAATTGAAACAATCTCACCAATTTCAAATGTATTTCCATGATTCATCTTGATTTCCCTTCTCCATTTTGCTTGTGTAGTATAATTTCCCTCAGATTTCTCGTAAGTTCGTGCAAGTATAGCCTAAGATATTGATTAGCAAAATATCGAAGATTCAAGATTGAGTGCTCTCAAAAGTCATAAGATTTCGTGAGAGATTGGAATGAAGAATAACAAATCAATTATAGAAAATTGATTATTTGAACGACGGGTCAAGATTAAAAGATCAACGAACAGTTGAGATCGACAGATTAGACATACATTCTAATAACTGTTAGTAGTGACATGAGTGATACAAACTAGAAATAGGATTAAAGATTAAATAAATGATTTAATCTTCAGTTTGGCATTTGAAAACATAAGAAATATCTTTGCATGACAAAGATGAAGATTGATTATAACGACTCTCTATTCGAATGCATGCACAAAGTTTAATTAATTAAATAAGAATATTTAATTAATCTGCCTGTACATGCAAATAAGTTAGAACTGGATGATTGAATGATCTGACAAAGAGATTACTCGAGACAGCCACTCAGACATCAAATGAAGAGTTAACTAAGTGATTAAAATAGATGTTGAGTCGAGTAAAAGTGAATACTTAGATAACTCACATAATTATCTAAAATATAGAGGAATGCGTTAAAATAAAATTAATGAATTAAATAATTCATTTAATTCAAGACTCGATATTCGAAGAATAATTAAATAAATAAGATTTATTTAATTAAATGATGAAGGGATTTAAATGAATAATTAAATAAAGAATTTATTTAATTATAGCTGAAATATGATAAAGGTAAATTAAATAAGAATTTATTTAATTTGACAAGAAGGATAAGGTTAATTAGTAACATAATTAAATAAAAATATTTATTTAATTAATCAAAAGAAAAAAAAAGTGTGAATTAAAAATAATAAGATTATTTAATTAATAGAAGAATTAATGTTAAGATGAATTAATTAAATAATTAAGATTATTTAATCAATAGAAGAATTAATGTTAAGATGAATTAATTAAATAATTAAGATTATTTAATCAATAGAAGAATTAATGTTAAGGTGAATTAATTAAATAATTAAGATTATTTAATCAATAGAAGAATTAATGTTAAGGTGAATTAATTAAATAATCAAGATTATTTAATTAATAGAAGAATTAATATTAAGATGAATTAATTAAATAATTAAGATTATTTAATCATGACCATGAAGAATAGGAATTATGAAGAATATTGAAGTCGCGGGCTTAGACCAGATTTCAGTGTCTACATTTGCCCCTCTTTGATACAATGTCATTTCGACGTTGTGTCAAAGAAAATCAATAACAAATATGCCCCAGTAATGCCCCAGTGTAAAACAGGTGAAGGTATGCCCCCTCGGGAGGACAGGAAGGTTCAAAGAACATGAGTGTGCTCTCGAAATCGATGAGAGAACTAGAAGATGAAAGAAAGAAAAAAAAACGATAGAGGAAAATAGATAATGGTGGTGAAGATGTAGAAAAGAAGAAATGTTAGTGCAAAAAGAAAGATGAATAATAAAAGATCATGATGTTAGTATTAGTAATCTTCGATGTTTCGCTATATCACAAAAGGTATTGCACTTTATCATCATTGGGCGGGACTAATACAAATGGAGAAAAACACCAGGATATGACATAGATCAAGATGTGCAAGGTCATCCACTTGCTAATAACAGACAGTCGCAGACAAGGAGTGTCATTAACTCATACTAAGGGCACAAGTTGCCCCAGTCTTTTTGTCAAGACAAACCACAGACAACAAACAAAGTAAAAGTCAAGTCATGAGACATCATTGCTCCTCTAAATCCTTCATGGGACATCCTTGAGGAAACTAGTAACATGACTCAAAATCAAATTAAAAAGATAGTCGACAAACAGCAGTCAAAGAAAATAGAATTCTGATACGTCGTTGCTTCTCTAAATCCTTCATAAGACATCCTTGAGAAAGCTAGTAACAAAATTCCTATCATAAAGTCAACTAAAAAGATAAGATAAATAAGTTAGACAGTTAAAAAGCCAGTAAAATATTTGCCAAAACTTGATCTTGTTTGTTTGATTTGTTTTTATTGATAAAAGAATTGATTGATAGAGCCTGATTTCAAGAGATACACATACCAGATAAGACCTTGAGTCTAGTTTCAATGTTATAACTATCTGTATAAGGCATGACAAAGCCTGGTTTCAGAAAGACATGTATCATATAAGACGTTGAGTCAGATGCCGTTGATGTGATAACCCGTGTAAGGCTATGTTCGATTGTTTAATCTTGTCGATTATGCAAGGACTCATCCTATATAAGACATAGATTGTTTTGCTGATATCAGTATTCAGGAAAGACTCATCCTGAACAAGATATAGGTTGATTTCCATGTGGATGATGTCTATTTCCAGGAAGGACACATCCTATGTTATGAAATAACTTGCAAAAGAGAAGAATATGATATGAAATATACTGCAAATACTTGATAATAACTGAGAATAACAAGCCACTTCGAGGGGGAAAACCTCCAAATATCTCTAATGAGAACACACTTCACACTTGATGATGAAATAAGACTCACAACCTCCTATATATACCTAATTATGCCAAGGACATCACCTAGGCCGACTTAGACACACCTATATAAGACTTAGGCAGACCTAAACAACTAAATAACAATATACTAATGATAATATGACTTAATAGAGAGTTAAGATAGCCACAAGCTGACTATTCATAACCCGATGTACAATAATATTAAGGGCGTAGCATGCCCCCTTCAAAGAAGAAATTGTCCTCAATGCTAATCAAGTTTGGAAACTTTTGAATGACCTCCTCGTCTTCCCATGTGGCATCTTCAACTGGTAAATTCTTCCATTGGATGAGATACTCAGTGATAGTTCTATTCCTCAGCATCTTTGTGCGTGTTTGACAAATGCACTCTGGTTCCAAAATGATTCTTCCTTCTTCATCCAGCTCAGGAAGTGTTGTTTGAGTGGGAATATTATGCCCAATTACCTTCTTCAAACAAGAAGCATGAAAAACTGGATGTATCTTTGTTGTTGGTGGCAACTCAAGCTTGTAGGCAACACTACCAATCTTCTGCATGATTTGGTATGGACCATAATACTTTGGAGACAACTTATTATTCTTTCTTTGCTACTTTAGTGAGATTTTCTTATAAGGCTGCAATCGCAAGAAGACCCAATCCCCAACTTCAAAACTTCTTTCACTACGATGTTGGTCTGCCTGTTGTTTCATTCGATTTTGTGCCATGGCTAAATTCTCCTTGAGTCCTGAAAAGTACTTGTTGTTGATGAAGCAAGTGGTCTTCTACTGCCTGAACTCTTGGGGACATCTTAATTGATGATGTGATGGAAGGAGGATGATATCCATAAAGTGCCAAAAATGGAGACATTTTTGATGAGCTATGAAAAGAAGTGTTATACCATCATTCTGCAAGTGGTAGCCAATCTACCCACTGAGACTATTTCTCTGAAGTGAAACAACATAGATATCCTTCCAGACACTTATTAACAACCTCTGTTTGCCCATCTGATTGAGGGTGGTATGAAGAGCTAAGAGCCAATTGAGTACCCAAACATGAGAATAAATCTTTCCAAAAGTGACTAGTGAAGATAGGATCACGATCACTAATAATAACTTTAGGTGTACCATGTAGCTTTTGGATATTCTCAAAAAAAGCTTTAGCCACTGCACTTGTTGTAAAAGGATGTGCTAATGCAATGAAATGTGCATATTTAGTGAGTCGATCAACTACCACCATGATGACATTATGACCTTTAGATTTGGGAAGCCCTGTGATGAAGTCCATGGATACCTCTTCCCAACATTGGCTAGGAATGGATAAGGGTTGCAAGAGACCTGGTGTCTTAATTGTCTCCCCTTTATATAAGCCTTTGACACACCAAACATTCAGCCACAAATTTTTGAACATCACCCTTTAGCCCCTCCCAAAAGAAATCTTGCTTGACTCGATGATATGTCTTCAAAAATCCTAAATGACCACCCACTGGAGACTCATGCAACTCTGTGAGAATCTCGATTTTAAGGTTGGAATTCTTGCAAAGATACAAATGCTCTTTATACCAAAGAGTATCTCCCTTCCAACAGAACTTATCTGAACTACTAGGATCACTTTTAATTGCTCGATGAGATTACTTGTCGCAACATCATTTTGCCACTCTGCTTTGGCTTCCTCCACCCAATTTGCTTGTAATATTGAAAGGGCACACAATAAGGCCTCATCTTTCTCATCCTTCCTTGACAGTGCATCTGCGACAATATTTTCTTTCCCTTTCTTATTTACAATCTCAAAGTCATATCCTAACATCTTAGTGACCCATTTTTGTTGCTCTTCAGAAGATAGTCATTGTTCCAAAAAATATTTTAGGTTATCATGATCTGTCTTAACCTTGAAATGTCTACCCAACAGATAAGGCTGCCATTGTTTCACTGCATGGAGTATAGCTAGCATTTCCTTCTCATAAATAGGTTTTAGTTGGTTCTTACCTTTTAATTGACGACTCTGAAAAGCAATTGGTCAACCTTCTTGCATGAGCACTGCTCCTATCCCATTTCTAGAAGCATCACATTCCACAATGAATTCCTTGGTGAAGTCAGGAGTGGCAAGTACTGGAGTTGTACACATAGCCTCCTTTAATCTCTCAAATGTTGTATTGGCAGACTCGTTCCAATGAAAAGAATCCTTCTTCAATAGAGTGGTGAGAGGTGTTGCTATACTACCATAATTCTTCACAAATCTTCTATAGTACCCTGTCAATCCCAAGAATCCTCTCAGTTTCTTAATGGTTTTTGGAATAGGCCATTCCATGATAGCCTTAATTTTGTTAGGCAAATACTCCACCTCTATAAGACCAAAAGCACACTTGGATGGCTTAGCATAGAGTTTATGATCTTCAAATATTTGTAATGCTTGGTCCACATGTTGCAAATGTTCTTCCCAAGTCTTGCTATAAATTAATATATCATCAAAGAATACTAACACAAACTTTCTCAAGAACTTCTTAAAAATGGAATTCATCGAACTTTGGAATGTAGATGGTGCATTGGTAAGACCAAATGGCATCACCAAAAATTCATAATGACCCTCATGAGTCCTAAATTTTGTCTTACAAATATCTTCCTCCTTAATCTGAATTTGGTGATAACCAGATCTAAGATCTAACTTGGTAAAAAACATAGCTCCATTTAATTCATCTAGCAAATCATTAATGACTGGAATTGGAAACTTATCTTTAATGGTGTACATGTTGAGCACTCTATAATCTAGACACATGCGCCAAGTATCATCCTTCTTATGTACCATCACCAAAGGTGAGGAGTAAGAACTTTGGCTATGCGTGATGATTCCTACCTCTAGCATCTCTTCAACAATTTTTTCTATCTCACTCTTTTGTAAGTGTGGATACCTGTAAGGCCCGATGTTCGGTGGTTGGATCCCTGGGACTAACTGTATGGCATGATCATGATCCCTCTTAGGAGGAAGTCCTTTAGGCATATCTCCAAGAACAACTGAGTGGCGATCAATTATAGCTTGGAAATCTGGATGAGGAGGAGTATTAGATTGAGAGACTTCTAATGAACATAGTTGGGCCACAAATCCATCCTCTCCTTTCTTAAGAAACTTTTGCATTTGATGAGAGCTTACCATTTGTGGATATTTTTCCTTCAACCCCCTTAGCTCTACTAGCCTTCCTTATGATTGAAATCTCATGAATAGTTCTTGGAAGTTCATCTCAATTGTTCCTAATGTAGTAAGCCATTGTACTCCAAAACAATATATGCTGCACCCATGGATATCACATACATTGGGGTAACAAGTTGATAATCTCCCATGGATAATTTAATGCTATGACACTTCCCTGAACAACTAACTATAACACCATCTGCAATCAAAACTTGAAACTCTGGAGCTGGATATATGAAACAATTTAGACGAGCAGGTAACTTTTTGTTGATGAAATTATGAGTACTACCTGAGTCGATCAACACTGTTACCTTTTGCTTCTTTAGGAACCCCACCACCTTGAGAGTTTGTGGAGCACTGAAGCCTAAGAGTGCATGACAAGAAATGATTGGTTGAGAATCATGTGATTCCTCATTTGACTCCCTTTCATCTTCTAGTATGGGTTCCTCCTCTTCTTCCTCATTGGGACCTTCAATATAAAACAATTTCTTTTCACTACATTTATGTCCTCGATTGTATTTGCTATCACAATTGAAACACAAACCTTTTTCTCTTTTCTCCTCAATTTGTTGTGGAGTCAACTTAGTAGGTTGTTGAATATCCTTTCTCTCTTGTCACATTAGCCCCTTGCTTCTTAGGAATCAAATACTTCTCCTCTACCCTGCGTGCTAAGATAAAAGACTCATTTATGGAACTAGGGCTAAACATGCATACCTCATGTTGAATGTGATCCTTGAGACCACCCAAGAATAAGTCATTCAATTTTTCCTCCGTAATTGTATCCACTCTTAGGGATAGATTTTGGAATTGTTGAATATAATCCTTAACTGATCTTGTTTGTTGAAGTTTAGCTAGCTGGCTGAAGAAGTTGTCTGTGACGCCATTGCTATAATGTGCTTGGAGTTCCTCTATAAAAATTGACCATGAGACGGTGAGCCCCTTTTTACTACAATGAGTGCAAAGCCAATGATACCAAATGAATTGATCTAGTTCTAGATATAAGGAAGCCATTGTGACCTTTTGTCCATTTGGGATTTGGTGTACTTCAAAAAAATTCTCCATTTGGTTTATCCATGTTAGAGGATCCTTACCATCGAACTTGCACATATCCACCTTTGGAAATAAATTCCTAGATCCCATAGGAGTACTAAAGCTTGTGTCAATAGTAGCTGACCTAGAATTTTCACCTTGGCCACTTGAGAACTCCTTTCTTGATTCAGCCCTGTAGGTGCTTAACATGTTGCGTATGTCTGATATATCTCCTCTTAGGTCACACATATCCATCTTAATTGAGGAAATTTCTTCCTTGACCTTATTTATTTCCTCATTATGAGTAATATCCTTGATTGTTTCACCATCCTTATCAGGAGTCTTCCCCTGAGTGACAACATTCTTTTTACCCCTTGTTGCAGGCCCTATCATGATGGAAACCACTAATCTTGAAATAAATAACACAAATGAAACTTAAATTCTCTAAAATTTTTTACTGTAATATCCTTTATTATTTCTTCAAAAACCCAATAAAAATTAGACTCCAATTCAACAAGATGTGTGAGATATGTAGATTCTAAAAAAATAGTGTAGAAACCCTAATTCTGCAATAATTTGCTTAATTCTACTCCAATTCATCTGAAATATGGACTTTAGCTTCTTCAATATTTTCTTCAAAAACCCTTTAAAAATCAGAAAAAAATTCACCAAAATCTGAAATATATGATCTTCCCAAAATCGCCTCCAAAATTGAGAAAAACCTTGCCTCTATGGTGCCAAGAACCTGGCTCTGATACCACTTGTTATGAAATAACTTGCACAAGAGAAGAATATGATATGAAATATACTACAAATAATTGATAATAGCTGAAAATAACAAGCCACTTTGAGGGGGAAAACCTCCAAATATCTCTAATGAGAACACACTTCACACTTGATGATGAAATAAGACTCACAACCTCCTATATATATCTAATTATGCCAAGGATATCACCTAGGCCGACTTAGACACACCTATATAAGACTTAGGCTGACCTAAACAACTAAATAAAAATATACTAATGATAATATGACTTAATAGAGAGTTAAGATAGCCACAAGCCGACTATTCATAACCCGATGTACAATAATATTAAGGGTGTAGCATACCCCCCTTCTTCAAAGAAGAATTGTCTTCAATGCTAATCAAGTTTGGATACTTTTGAATGAACTCCTCATCTTCCCATGTGGCATCTTCAACTGGTAAATTCTTCCATTGGATGAGATACTCAGTGATAGTTCTATTCCTCAGCTTCTTTGTGCGTGTTTGACGAATGCACTTTGGTTCCAAAATGATTCTTCCTTCTTCATCCAGCTCGAGAAGTGTTGTTTGAGTGGGAATATTATGCCCAATTACCTTCTTCAAACAAGAAACATGAAAAGTTGGATGTATCTTTGTTGTTGGTGGAAACTCAAGCTTGTAGGCAACACTACCAATCTTCTGCATGATTTGGTATGGACCATAATACTTTGGAGACATCCTATAGCAGACATTTGTTGATCTGTTTTGATTGTTTTGTTTGGCAAGTTGTTTGATTTGACTTAGAGATATTGCTGACTTGTTCACTAGATTGATGCATGACTTGATATGAAGTGTTGACAATTGACTGTGTGTAACAACAAACCCTAAAGGACTGACCTAGTGTGGCCTCGGGGGCTCATCGATTGATGGCCTTGCCTACGTTATACATGCAGAGACCTCATAGTTTGACTTGACTTGACTGACAAGACTGACTACAAATAGAAGAAGTGTGTGAAAGTGAATGTGATGAACCCTAATGGACTGACCTAGTTCGGCCTCAGGGGCTCATCGATTGATGGCCTTGCCTACGTTATACACGCAGAGACAACGTAGTTCGACATGACCAAGGACCTTGTCATATAGACATATGGATCGAATCATGATTTTGTACAAACAAACCTAAACGGACTGACCTAATGCCTCGGGGGCACATCTGCAGATGGCCTTGCCTACGTCTAGTCGTAGAGGCAACGTAGTTTGACTAATGACAAAGACTGACAAGTGTGACTGACTTTGACTCTGTTTTTTTTATTTTTGAAATGTTTTGATTTTTTTTTTTTGAAGTTTTCTAATGTTTTTATATTTTCTCAAGTCATTTTATGATGTTCATGGATTTTCCATGGATTTACGTCTCCAACACAACCAATGTAAGAACCAATATGACACATGTCAAGTGTTTTCCCCCAGTCGAGTATAAGACCAATTAATTATGAATAGGGTAAGATGGGGGACATGAAATGCACTCGATGTCAATCATTCCAAGTTATGGGAAAGACTACCACTTATTAGGAATGATATATACAAGCGATGGACACAAAAGATAAGGGATATGTACAGGGATAGGCAGTATGTACAGGGATAAAGACTATGTATAGGGTAGTGATTCCTACAAGCATCCAAGCAAGCATGCACAAGAATCCAAGGACAAACATGATCTTGCCCCTAGTCAAACTGAAAACCAATTGATAGGTGATGAGGATGGTGACAATGTTGTTTGACGTAGGAAGGACACATCTCAAAACAACATGAGGATGATGATAATGTGACTAAAGGATCAAGGTTTGCAGCCATGCTAGAAACAAAGCCAATGAATGTTTTGAATGATGCACTAGAATGCATAGAAAGATTATATGGATTGGGCTTGTTGCATTTGGAATGACTTTTCAAGATTGGATAGGATGATGGAAGATCCTTAGACCATTGACAAGGGAAAAACCAAGGCATGCGATAGGTATTGCATATAATGATAACTCATTTGGAAAAATGCTATGAAGGCTATGACATGATATTTCGTGGATAGTGTATGATCAAAGGATAGACATGTCAAGAGTTTTTCCAAAGCATGATTTATGTTTGCACCCCAACCCTTATCAAGATCAAAGTAGGTGGGAAAATGAACATGAGTGGTAGGGTTAAGATGGATAGGTAGAAATGTCATATGAAGGGTATGGGAGATGAGACAACTTGCCCCCAAGTATAATAGTCCACATAGATAATTTCTTACACATGATGCCTGTTTGCCAAGTTTTCATCATGGTACTTATCCAAAGTGCCATAAGAATGGTTTTCACTATTGGATGAAATTTTTCTCTTGACTTTTTTCTTTTTTCTTTTTGGTGTCACCAAGATGCCAATTTGCCAGGTTTTAATCAAAGTGACTTTTTTTTTTTAAATTTTATGGATGGCCTTGATGCTTTAGATGATCACTGATTGTGCTGAATCCATTGATGGTGTTGATGTAGAGACCAGTGCCATGATATGCCAATAATGACCTTGATGAAGTAGTTGCCTTGTCAGGATCATAGCACTTGCATACAATTGATTCATGTCATTGTGATCCTTATTGACACTAGAGTTGGCCTTATCAAAATACGCACATCGTGATAGAGTGCCATGGGAGTCCTTATAATAAAGAGTTGCTGCCAAGATGCGACGGATTTGTGACGTAGGATTTTTGGACATTAGATGATATGTAGGATTATGACGGATGATGGGAGACATGTTTGGCAATTTAGATGTAGGAATTTTCATTTTCCAAACTTGGGGTGATGGATGATGGAGATTGGGTTTCAGATTGGGATAATGTTTGGAACCATGACTTTTATATGCCTTGTATGATGACCATTTTGAAGGAGGTGGACATTTATTATATGTTGGAGTCCTCTTTTCTTGTGGCTCCACATTTTGATTGACTTTTACTTTTGAACTATTTTCTTTGGGATCCATTTTAACTTTATTTGTCCACTTGGATTTTTGATTGATTCAATGGCCTTTGATATTTGATTTTGAATTTTGAATTTGTAAGACTTTTGTTTTTGTTGGTTCCAAATGGAAGGTTTATTCATGTTGGAATGACAATTTATGGTATGGATGGAAGGAGTGTTGGAAACAACCTTATGATAAGAACTACTCATGGCCTCCATTTTGATGTTTATATTAGATAAAGTTGCCCCTAATATCAAGGAGGTACCATTAACATCATTAGATTTGTTGACTGAAGGATAACCAAGACCTTGATGTCTAGGATTTTCTTGAAACTATACTGGTTCTAGAATTCCTTGCTCGTGTATGCCTAGTCCTTTTCCTTGATATTGCATGCTCTGACAGATTTTTTTTGCGATGGGGTATTTTTTATTTTGAAATCAAGATGCTAACCCATCACTATGCATGTGGAAACTGTTACTTGGAATCTTCTCCTCTACAAGAAAGCCTGATTTGATAAAAGTGGATGATCCTAGTTGATAAGATGTCTTATCTTCATTAACATGTTGGATATCTTTGGTGTGATTTTGTGACATATCAGATTCAGAGGATTCTACTAGTGCTTCCAAGTCGATATTGAAACTGTCTTTATGGTCATTTTCATACAGTCCAATGAACTCAGCTATAGTTTGATCATTTGTAAATATTTCTATAGTAGGAGACTCCTTTTCTAGAGGAATATCATCTATGTTTTCAAAGGAGGCAAGTGTCTCATTTTGGGAAATGGATGCATTTGATACTTGGATAGGGCTGTCTTCAAATCTTTGATCATGAATGACATAAAGGTTAAGGAGTGGATCATTTTGGACTTCTTGCTCAATAGTAGTGTCTTGATCAAAGACGGGTTTGTCTTGAATGATATGATTGGGAATGAAATCTTGATCAAGGATAGGTGTACTTTGGATGCCATGATTATCTAGAAGGACTTCTTGGATTGACTTAAAGATAGGGTCATGGGATAGACTACTTTGATCTTGACATGAAGGTGAAGCCACGAAGTCATGCTTTAGACTTTCCATTTGACATGTATCCTCAAGTTTAGTAGATGGGATGTGACTTTGGAGACCATGAATAGATGTATTGTCATGACCAAATGTAGAGTGAGATGGAGTGGCATGGAAGGGATTAGTGGATGAAGAACTAGGATAGGACATGGAGGCTTGGAAGGAATTAGTGGATGAAGGACTAGGGTAGGACATGGAAACTTGGAAGGGATTAGTGGAAGGTTGGTTTCCCTTGTCAAGGTTAGGATAAGGGTGATAAGTGGATGTTTGTTGTGGATTCATGGCATGGATTATGCTAAGGGACTCTTGATAATGAGGGTAGATGGATGGAGGACTAGGACTTATGGATTGTTGGTAGGAATGATATGTGGGTAGTTGACCATGGGTAGACGTTGATTGGCATTTGGATTGGATATATTGTCTTTTGAAGTCTATGGCTTGTTGGAATTGGCCATTACGGAGTAATTGGTATTCAACTTGACTAGCACACATATCAAGGTAAATTGCAGACATGGTGGTGAGGTTATGATGAAACATGGAGTATGACTAAGGTATGTGATATGAGGGCTAAGGTATGACAATGAAAAGAGTGACTTAAATCTAAGGTATGCAACCTAAGCTATGTTTTTGGGATTTTCTATGCAAATAAAATGTCTAATATGACGCTAGTCTAGGATGACAATATCTAAGTATGCAAAGTTCAACTAAGCTTCTAAGGTAATCAATTCTGTAAACCTAAGAAGAGGGTACCAACTACCTAAAGTCTAACCAAGGTGCCAATTTAGTTATGTCAAAGAACCACTGTAGGACAAGGATCAAAGATAACTTGAGTCTCCTAACTAGACTGATGAGCTAGGCGGACTCTCTGTAGGACAAAGGATAAGATGATAGGACTAGGTTCAATGAAAAATTTCGTTGACACTATAATTTTTCTAGAGTATAGATGATGGACCTATCCTAAAGTTTGTAAAAGTGACCTTCCTAGAAGTTTAATGCAAGGTAATATGTACCCTAAAATGAAACTAAACTCTAAATTAAGACAACTATGGTAATGATGAAAAATTGAGCAAATCGTTTCAGGTTTCTGTTTAAGGACTGTTTGTGTGAAGACAACTGAAACTGGTGTAATTGTGTTGACTGGATAGTGACTGTGAATTCTGGTTTCCTGATAATCAGACAGATGCGTCGCGGGATTTGATAGTTGCAGTTCAAGTTTACAATTGCGGTTTTATAGTGATTAATTGCATTTCTCTGGTAAAGTTTAGTTTGACTCTGACAGATGCAGTTAAGATCTAACAGATGCAACTCATACTAACAGTTGTGACTCAAAATATAACACATGTGGTTTTTTGCAAAGCAATTACGAGTTAAACTAGCAGATGCAACTCTATTCTTGACATATGCGACTGATACTGACAATTGCGACTCACAGCTAAATAGATGCAACTCGTGAAAATAGATGCGACTCAAAAATCAACAGATGCGACTCTTGATAATAGATGTGACCAAAGTTTTAACAGATGCGACTCCTGATAATAGATGTGATTTTCTGGTGAACAGTTGCGACTCTTTGTGTAATTTCAGTGATAAGATTTAAACTGACTTCGTTTTCTGTGATCAAATTCTGACAATCAAAGACAATCATAAGACAAAGTGTTTTTAGTTTTTATTTTGGACTCAAAGAACATTTAAATTGATAACAGACAAGCACATCCTAATAGGCCAAAGGCCTAGGGTTTGTATACTTGGTATAGCCCACTAAAATACCCCGGATTGGTGATAAACACCTTTCCTTCTTGAGAGCAGATAGCTTAGAAATTTGGTGGCATTGGCTTCCCTCCACGGCTCATTAACGTCTTTCAAGCACACCAATTTTGAATTCTTTGGGCAATGACCTCCCAAGAACTACTATCTCTACTCAAGGGGATCAGTAGTGAGTATCTTCGGGCATGATACTGTACCCTACACTATACCAAGCAACGACCACAAATAGGGTGGTCTCTAAAACAAAAGGTATTTAATTCGGGCATTCCATTCATAGGGCATGATCCATGCGGCGAGAGTCCCCTTTTGAATCCATCTCGTTGGAACCATAAGCGTGATTCTTAAACTTTCCCCAAGAATACTCTTTTATATATCGACTAGAAGTCCCTCGGGTTCAGGGTGCTACCGGTCTGAGTCGTCCTGGGGTGAGTACTTTTTCCCACCAGAAGAGGCCCAAGTTCTAGAGTTGGTAACCATTTCTCTTACACCCAGGATCATACGGATGCGCAAGGGGAGAGGATACTTTGATGTACCAAGTCGTAAGGGTGACCAAACTTGTGCTTTCGCACCAAACATAGTAGACACTTGTTAATTTTAAAGCAAATGAAAGATTTGCTACACTACCAAACAATCTATTTCAAAAGTTTAACTAGGGTCTTCGACATGCATTCTGCAGAAAGATTCATTAGTAGTTTTCAATATTGTCTTCATCAATCGTCCTGCAAAAACTCATTAACTCCTTAAGACACACACTGAAAACAGAAGATTAGTACAAAAAAAAACTTAAATGAAAACAGTAAACTAAAATAGTGATAACTTCCTCAAAACTAAACAAATTTTTAAACCGTAGATATCTATGGAAAGCTAAGACATAGACCTTCAAAACCCAGAAAATGTTTTGCAAAATCCTACAAGACAAAAGTGTTATAAACAAAACAAAATTCGCGTTTTAACAGTTAAAGCTTAAAAAATTACGATCACTAAAATGGTCTTCTCAAATCTTAACAAAATTTTAAACTGTTTAAAGTTCTGGAAAGCTGAGAACGAGATCTACAAAACTCAAAAAATGTTTTAAAATATTTTATTCACCCATTTTTCTGTGCTCAAAAGAAGGTGACGGGATTTCATATGAATTCTTGGCTATAACTTGCAAAACAATGAAAATAAACAAGAAAACACACAAATTTCTCTACAATTCACATCGGGTTCACCAAATGTAACACCATAGAAAGTGCACAAGAAACAGATTAGAAGCAAACATGCAATACTAAAATCTAAAAATGCAAATCTAATGTTAAGCAACAAAGAACAAAGGAAAGTAAAACGTAAACAAACTTAAACAATCTCACCAATTTCGAACGTATTTCCATGATTCATCTCGATTGCCCTTCTCCATTTTGCTTGTGTAGTATAATTTCCCTCAGATTTCTCGTAAGTTCATGCAAGTATAGCCTAAGATATTGATTAGCAAAATATCGAAGATTCAAGATTGAGTGCTCTCAAAAGTCATAAGATTTTGCGAGAGATTGGAATGAAGAATGACAAATCAATTATAGAAAATTGATTATTCGAACGACAGGTCAAGATTGAAAGATCAACGGACGGTTGAGATCGACAGATTAGACATGCATTTTGATAACTATTAGTAGTGACATGAGTGATACAAACTAGAAATAGGATTAAAGATTAAATAAATGATTTAATCTTCAATTCGGCATTCGAAAACATAAGAAATATCTTTGCATGACAAAGATGAAGATTGATTATAATGACTCTCTATTCAAATGCATGCATAAAGTTTAATTAATTAAATAAGAATATTTAATTAATCCGCATGTACACACAAATAAGTTAGAACTGAACGATTGAATGATTTGATGAAGAGATTGCTCGAGACAACCACTCAAACATCAAATGAAGAGTTAACTGAGTGATTAAAATAGATGTTGAGTCGAGTAAAAGTGAATACTTAGATAACTCACATAATTATCTAAAATATAGAGGAATGCGTTAAAATAGAATTAATGAATTAAATAATTCATTTAATTCAAGACTCGATATTCGAAGAATAATTAAATAAATAAGATTTATTTAATTAAATGATGAAGGATTTAAAATGAATAATTAAATAAAGAATTTATTTAATTATAATTGAAATATGATAAAGGTAAATTAAATAAGAATTTATTTAATTTGACAAGAAGGATAAGGTTAATTAGTAACATAATTAAATAAAAACATTTATTTAATTAATCAAATAGAATAAAGAAAGTGTGAATTAATTAAAATAATTAAGATTATTTAATTAATAGAAGAATTAATGTTAAGATGAATTAATTAAATAATTAAGATTATTTAATCAATAGAAGAATTAATGTTAAGATGAATTAATTAAATAAGTAAGATTATTTAATCAATAGAAAAATTAATGTTAAGATGAATTAATTAAATAATTAAGATTATTTAATCAATAGAAGAATTAATGTTAAGGTGAATTAATTAAATATTCAAGATTATTTAATTAATAGAAGAATTAATATTAAGATGAATTAATTAAATAATTAAGATTATTTAATCATGACCATGAAGAATAGGAATTATGAAGAATATTGAAGTCGCAGGCTTAGACCAGATTTCGGTGTCTACAGATATAGTGATGCACATAAAGAAAACGGTTTATGTCGGTATGAGATTGATACTGTCTTGGCGATCTAGGATGAGCTCGGGATGTTTTGATGAAACATAGAACATTCTATATAGCGTCTCCCCGACTTCGTTTTGTCTCAGCGACATGGGGTGAAAAGTGACTCTCGGCAAAACATTATGAAGTCTACAAGAGGTCTCACCGATATCGTTTAGTCATAGCGATAGTGAATGAAACTAAAGGAGATCTCAGTGAAAGACTTGTTGATGCCTCAACAAATGAATAATACTCTAAGGAAGCCTATCGATGAGACATGATGTTTTTGTTATGTGTTCTTCCCGACTCTGATGTCCCACGGTGCAAGCAAATAAAGAAAAGGCTACAGTGATAGTGAATGAAACAAAAGGGCATCTTGGTGAGAAAGACTCTTGTGTGGGTTAACTAAAGATGTGTTCATTAAAGTCATGCATTGCAAATCTGCTCATAGAATCTGGGAAAAACTTGAAACTATATATCAAGGGAATGAGAAAGTCAAACTGTCAAAAATCATTACACTCAAACATCAGTTTGAGGAGTTGAAAATGAAGGATGATGAAAAAGTGGCTGAATATTTCCTAAGAGTAGATGAAGTTGTCAATTCAATGAAAGGTCTAGGTCAAGAGGTTAATGAATTTTATGTGGTCACAAAGGTTGTTAGAACCTTACCATCCAAATTTGAATCTAAGGTTTTAGCCCTAGAAGAAAAGAAACACTTTGACAAGCTTACCTTAGACAGCCTACAAGGAATACTTACTGCCTATGAAATGAGAACTAGCAAAAATAATTCTACAAGTAAAGAAATTGCCTTTAACATTGAAAAGAAAGAAAAAAGTCGAAATCAGTGAATCAGAGTTGTCTGAGTCTAAAGAATCCTATTTTGTTAGAAGATTTAAAAAGGGATCAGGAAAATATAAGGGAAAATTCCCTTTAAATGTTTAAACTATGGCAAAATAGGTCGCTTTGCTGCAAATTATCCCTATGATGATCAAATCTATGACAACGAGTCAACTGAAAAATAGCCTATGAAGAAGGCCTTCAAACCTAAACGAAACTTCAATTTCAAAAAGAAGAAAAGTCTGTTTAGTAAGGATGAATCTGAAATTGAGTATGAAGATTCATCAGCTGAAGAAGATGAAACTCTATTCATGGCTGAAACTACTCAGCAAAATTATTCTAACACCTTTGACGCTAAAGAAGGTGTGGTAGATCTTGAAAGTGAGCTGAAATGTGCTTTACAAGAGGTCAAAAAACTCAAAAAACAAGTCCTAGCTCAAGAACACAAACCAGATCAAGAAATGATCTCTCTGAAAACTCAGCTTGAAGAAGCTAAAAGAGTTGAAGACTATCTTCGAGAGACTGTAAACTACAAAGATCAAGAAATTCAAAAACTGGAACAAGAAGCAGTTTGTCTTAAGAAGGAAATTGAAAAATATGAAAGCACTCTAAAATTGAATGAGATGCTCAGCAAGCAGAAGATGTACAAAGATAAAACTGGTGTTGGTTTTGAAAAGGGTGAATGCTCAATTGACCATGCAAAACAAAACTCCTCTTCTGAAGTCAAAGGTTCAGGTTCAAATCACTCAGAATTTGGTAAAGATCATGTTCAGCCTTTGAGAGGTAATAGATCTTCATACAGAGTCAATCCTTTCTTATATGGTTATTATTTTTTCTGCAACAAATATGGCCATAAGGTGAGCACTTGCAAGCTTATGAATCCTAGGTTTGGTCTTAGGCAACATTATGGTTTTATTAGACAAATCAGATGTTTTAAATGCAATGCTTTGGGACATTCTATCAAACAGTGCAGAACTGATCTGCAATCTAAATAGCAGAAATTTAAAAAGGTTTGGAAACCTAAGTCTATCAACAACATTGAGCAAACTATGTTGGTTCAAACAACTTTTCATTCCAAGAAAAATGACTTATGGGTCCTGGACAGTGGATGTTCTAATCATATGACTGGCAACAAGGATAAGTTTGTAAATCTTGAAGATTATGTAGGTGGATATGTTAAGTTTGGTGATAACTCTGGTATTCAAATTAAAGGTAGAGGTTCACTTCTTCTAAATGAAGACACTCCTATCTATAATGTGTACTATGTGGAAGGTCTCAAACACAATCTTCTAAGTGTTATTCAAATCTGTGATAGTGGTTATCATGCTCTTTTCACTTCGTAGGGATGTGAGATTAAAAACAAGCTAGGAAAGGCTATTGCAGCTAGAAGGAGGACAAAAGGAAATGTGTACAATCTTCTCGACACATCAAGCAATAACAATAATCAAGGATAATGAGGAAGAAGAACTTGAACCAAAAATAATTTCAGAAGGAACTGAGACAGCAAGTCTTGAAAAGGTTGCATCAAAAGCTCTAACTAAATATCACCCCAAAGATTAGATTATTGAGGATAAAGATGTAGGAGTTCAAACCAGAAGAAAGGCTACAAAATCTTATGAAAAGGAAGAAATTGATCAAATTGAGAAAAATCAGACTTGGGAGTTAGCCCCAAGAGCAGATGACAAGAATGTCATTGGAGGCAAATGGATATACAGAAACAAACTTGATGAAAATGGTAATGTCATTCGCAACAAAGCAAGATTTGTCTGCAAAGGCTATGCTCAACAAGAAGGTATTGATTTTGGTGAAACCTTTGCACCTATTGCTATATTAGAATCTATCAGAATATTCTTGGCTTATTCTGTTTATAAAGATTTTACTGTTTATCAAATGGATGTCAAAACTACTTTTTTAAATGGCTATTTAGATGAAGAGGTCTATGTTGAACAACCTAGAGGATTTATGTGCAAAAATAAGCTTGATCATGTTTACAGATTGAAAAAGGCCCTCTATGGCTTAAAACAAGCACCTAGAGCTTGGTACTCTAGGCTTGACAGTCATTTGTTTTCAAATGGTTTTGTTAGAGGAGGTGTAGATAGCAATCTTTATGTTCAAACTGAAGGTTCTGATATTCTAGTTGTTGAAATTTACGTTGATGACACTATCTTTGGCTACAACAATGTTACATTAAGTAATAAATTCTCTCAGCTAATGGAATCTGAATTTGAAATGTCATTATTAGGAGAATTAAATTTCTTCTTGGGTCTTCAAATCTCTCAACGTGAAAATGGAATATTTCTTTATCAAACCAAGTATGCTAGAGAGATGCTTAAGAAATTTCAGATGGATGAATGCCATCTAGTTAACACTCCAATGATTACTGGATGCAAACTTTCTAAGGTTGATGATTCCCCTGATACAAATCAAACTGAATATAGATCAATGATTGGCAGTCTGTTATATTTAACTACCTCTAGACCTGACATTATGTAGGTAGTTTTCACTATTGCACGGTTTCAGGCATCACCTAAAGAATCCCATGTCACTGCTATTAAAAGGATTTTTAAATATATTCAGGGCACTCTTAATTATGGCCTTTGGTATCCTAGAAGCACCGATTTTTCATTGATTGCATATACTGATGCTAACTGGGCTGGTTGTTTGGATGATAGGAAAAACACCAGTGGTGCTGCATTCTTTCTTGGTGATCGTTTAGTGGCTTGGCACAGTAAGAAACAAGAATCTATTTCTCTCTCTACTACTGAAGCAGAATACATTTCTGCCACTTCATGCTGTACTCAAGTTCTTTAGATGAGTCAAACTCTATCTAATATGGGTATTGGAATTCCTAAACCTGTTTCTATTCTCTTTATTAACACAAGTACGATAAGTATCTCCAAAAATCCTATTTTTCACTCTCGCACTAAACATATTGCTATCAAGTTTCACTTTCTTCGAGAAAAGGTTTTGGCTAATGAAGTTTGCTTACAATTTGTTGGCTCTCAAGATCAGGTGGCTGATATTTTTACTAAGCCCTTAGCTAAAGAGTTATTTGAAAGATTGACACTTCAATTGGGAGTTATCTCTCAATCTTTACTTCTCTAATTTTCCATACATTGGCTTAGGGGGAGCATGATATATGTTTTGATTCACTTACAACTCTCCTACAATCTTGGTTGTTGCACTTTGTTATTTTTTTTTGCAGCTATTTCTCATGGTGTTTTGATTGGCTTCTCAGTGGTGTTCATCTATTCTTTTCCTTGAGGCAAAAAAGGGGAGAGTCTTTGGTGTTTTTCCATCAAGGACAAAGGGGGAGTTTGTTGAAACTCAATTGTGTTTACAGTTTGTCCTTGATGACAAAATCTCTTTCAGTTTGTTCTCATTGATAATCTATCTCAGGATGGTTCTCCTTGCACATCACAGGTTTTGGATGTTTCTCTTTCAGGCTTATTCATATCGGTGTGAGAATGGCAGAGTCTCCCCGATCCACTTTGAAATTTTTGAGTTGCCTATCGGCAAGACATTTCAAATGTCATGGCGATTGAATTTATCTAACAGGCTACTGTTGGCAGGACTTCTCTTTTGTTTCGATGATAGAAAAGTGTTCTCTATCGGCATATGTAATACCGTCGGCATGAGGTCTTATCGATTTCATTATGTCTCCCCGATCCACTTTAGAATGGGCATATCAACAAAGGAAATTGTCTTCGGTGTAATGTTTCATCGAGCACTTTGTGTCTTGGTGACCGGCACAAGAAATTTTATATTCACATAAGTTATACCGATCGGAGGTTGAATGGGAACATATCGGCAAGAGTTTAAGGTTTCGATGAAGGGTCATAGCGAAAAGGTTATGTCTCCCCGACTAATGCATGTGGAAGTCTATCGGTAGGAGTGTTGTTTTCAGTATGTAGTCTTACCGAAGACATAGTGTCTCACCGACCGTGCACCAAAAGATCTTATCAGCAGAGGTTGAGGCTTCACTGAAATGTCATAGCGAACGTTCAATGTCACACCGACCACCGTTGGACAACTGCCTTCGGCAGGACATTCTGGAAGTCTCGGAGAACAGGTGTGAATTCAGGGTGTTTCGGTATGACTGAAATGATCTAAAAGATGTCTCCTTGATGGTTTGAAGTTACAATGACATGTATTGTATAGTTGGTCTCATCGGCAAGAAAAAGCATGTGTCATGGTGACCAATGTGTATCATGTGGAATTTCAGTGAAATGTGGGGCAATCTCTATAGCGTCTTCCTGACTATGCATTGTCTTGCCAATCGCTGATGAAGAAATACATTTTTGTAAGACTCATATGTTTCAATATAATGTCATATCGAACTCGTCAATTCTTGGTGACAAAGTCTAATGAATGACTTTCGGCGAGAGGTTGGTATGTTATAGCGACCCTCATAAGTTAGAAGGGTGCATCGATGAGAGAATTTTTTTGTCACAGCGACACACAAGTGGTTGAAAACTATCAGAAAGTCATGGTGTGCTCTACAGGAGGTCTCCCTGATATTATAATTATATAGCGATGCACATAAGGAAAAAGGTTTATGTCGGTATGAGATTGATACTCTCTTGGCGATCCAGGATGAGCTCGAGATGTTTCGATGAAACATAGAACATTCTATATAGCATCTCCCCAACTTCATTTTGTCTCAGCAACATGGGGTGAAAAGTGACTCTCGACAAAACATTATGAAGTCTACAAGAGGACTCACTGATATCGTTTGGTCACAGCGATAGTGAATGAAACTAAAGGAGATCTTGGTGAAAAACTTGTTGATGTCTCAACGAATGAATAATACTCTAAGGAAGCCTATCGATGAGATGTTTTCATTATTTGTTCTTCCCAACTCTGATTGCTCATGGAAAAAGCAAATAAAGAAAAGGCTACAGTGACAATGAATGAAATAGAAGGGCGTCTCGGTGAGAAAGACTCTTGTGTCTCAGCGAGTGGTTAACGAAATCTCAAACTCTGTGGCCATTTATGGAAACTTTAAAATATAGTTGCAGGCTGACATCATTGATTGAATCGAATCTCAAAACCATTACATGAAAGCATATTCATTGAGTTTCCTCTTTGAGAAGTTGCATTTTTTATTTAATAGGATGATTTGCAGCTCTCTGGATAAGTGTTACTATTGATTTTTAATCATCATCGACAGTCTGTCAGTATTCAGCTTTATATTCAAAAATCAGCAAGAGAATCTAAAGATCTGGTGAAAAATATTTTGAAGATTTCTTCACAACTGACATACTTGAAATGTAATTAAATACCTGTGTTGAAAACTGTAAAGGTTGTTGATTTTTGTAATTCTAAGAGTATCATTACTTGTCTGTATGGAAATGTATGAATGAACTCTATAGAAAGATATGTGCTTAATTGAAAATAGAGAAATCCTCCGAGTCACTATTATTGTTCAAAACATAATTTGAGGGGTTGGTACTCCTTGAGATGGGTGTCTCAAAATGAGGGGCTAGTGCTCCTTGAGTGGGTGCTCAAAAATCAGCCTATAAGGCATTGTGAACTTTTGTTTAAAGATTAAGCCTAGAAGGCATTTAGGGAGTGGTTTTTATACCCCAGGAGGGTTTTCCACTCGGTAAAATCTGGAGTCTTCTTATTCTTCTGAGTTCCCTTTGCTTTACTGTGTTGTTGATTATTTTAGTTCACTATTTGGTTATTACTTTTCTCAATTCTATCTATGAATGATTACATTCAACTCATGAATGCATTAATCAGAGTATATTGAGATCAGATCTGTATTATAGTTTTTGAATTTATGAAAATTGGTCAAATCTATTATAACACTGATTCACCCCCCCTCTCAGTGTCATTTTAACTCCAACACCTTGTGCATGAGTGCAAGCATTAGAGGAAGGCTCCGTCCTTTGAGGAGGTCACCTTGTAGCAGAAGGAAGAGATTCCAACATCTCCCACTTTAGTATCTTCTATTGTGTCTTCCTCTTTCACTCTTCCTCAATCTTGCTTCTAGCTCCCCCTGCAATCATGAACAATCCTCACCCAAAGAGGGTGCAGGTATTCATTGTTCTTTCGATTGAGCCTCCCCTTCTGATGTCCCTTCTGGGAATCTCACCATTTTCAAACCCCATGGAAATTTTTAATACTTTGGTGGTGACCACCATGGTTTTCTCCTCTTCCTTTGGGCCATCTACTTCATATGTGGGGATTTTGCATCCCCTGATGAAGCAAAAGATGGAGGATGACCCCACTTGCAATGGGGGTTAGAAGAAGGGCTCGTCTTCTTTAGAGGATGGTTTTGTGTTGGCTTGTGTCATCTGAGTGATAGAAGAAGCCCCGAAATCGCTAGAATTTATCACTACTATCGAATCATTTGGTGAGCCTAGCAATTGATCTCAGGCACCACCTCCATTTCCCATTGATTTGACACAAGGAACTTTAATAAAGTGCATGTTCAACTCTGTAGACAATTTCTTGGCCCTATCAATGATTTTTGTGAGATCACTGATGTTCACCTCACATGAATTGAGTGGATAAGACCTTGAGGGGCCTTCTTCCTTGGATCTTGTTGCAGGAGGGTCAGAGGGTACCCCCTTGATATTCTACCCTTGTAGGCTCATTTTCCCTCCCCTTACAGTGATCTAGACTAGGAGAATGATGACCTCTTGATTGATGAGGACTAGGGGATGCCTCTTCATTATCTATAGATTAGATTGTGTGTGTGTGTTTTGTTCCCCCATGCTTGTTTTATATGTTATTGGATGACCCTTTTCACCCTCATAGGTGCTTGGATATAAGAGTTTTTTTATGTCATAAAATTTCCTCTATTTTTCACATCATTCTTCTCTTTTTTTCGTGTATTTATTTTTGACAATTGGGGACAATGCAAAGTGTTCGGGGCATTTAGGGCTCCCTTCCATGTTGACCTAATTTTTAATTTTTTTTTCACGTTCCTTTCTTCACATGGTCTGATATAGTAGGGGGTTGATGACAGCTCATCTATATAATATTATACTTATTTATCTATATTTATGAGCAGATCTGACCCTAAAATATTAGATCTCCTATCTCTTGTTCGTTATGTCTTTGTTGATCCTTTATTTTTATCTTTCTCTCTTCTTGGCTTTATTTGTGATTTTTTGGTGCTTATGTGTTGTCCCTCATGTGTGTGACAACATTACCATGGTTACATCTCATCATGTTTCATGGGCCACAACATCACTTTCATTCTTGCTTTTCTCTCCTTAGGATGTCACGTCCCTTTTTTCTTGGAATGCACCATCCTAAGGGGGGGGGAATCACACTCCACTGCTTCAATTTTCAAAAGGTGAATTCGGTGGCCAACGAGTCCCTTCTTGAAAATCTCAATTTTTCAAAAATCGCATTCCTCAACGAGGACCCCTAGAAAAATACTTTTCCTTCATCATGGGTTCATAAAGAAAAGAATTTGAGAAACTTTCCTCCTAGGAAGGAGCACATTTTCTTGTGGGAAAAGTTCTAAATTTTCTCCTTGCGAGGAGGCATTCCTCCTTTTGAATTCCTTGATGAAGTGAAATATTTCAAATGGATCCCTTGATATTGAATTGATTTGCAAAAAATATTGTTGTACTTTCAAATAGAGTGTCCCTTGAGTGGACCCCTTTTCTTTTGAAGAGTTCTCGAGGGACCCCTTTGAAAGATCTTCCTTCAATTGTTGACTATCTATTTGCTTGTCTGCCTACGTGGCTTCTTTTGGATATCTAACATATTTTGTCTACAAATTAACATGGTGGTTTGCAAGTGTACCTGTGAAGCTACTTTTCAATTAGACTCTGTGGAGCCTCTTACATCAAGCTTCCTCAAGACCAAGGACCCGAGGTGCCTTATTTGCAAGTCTGATGACCTGAAAAGCGCTTTCATCATGTGGGATTTGTCCATCATTGGTTTGTGGGCCTCTGGTGCACTTTGTTCAACCCTCCTTAGGACCAAGTACCTGTGGAGCCATTTTCCTGCCCTATGCTTTTGAGCATGCCAAATTGTAGTATGCTTCCTCAACGGTTTAGGTCTATCTTCTTACAACTCTTTCAACCTACTTTATCGAACACTCATTGGCCCTCATGTTCACTAAAGTGGGGGGAAAAATGTATAGGCAGGAATTTTCACCCCCCTTGCAAGTTCCCCTTTTACATCCTTCACCTTAGAAAAATAAAACCCAATCATGTAAATCCACATCCTCCACCTGTACTCCATCCACTTGACACCTATCTATAGTGTTGGTGGGGAAATTTCTATTAGGGATGTGCACACGGTGTGTGGATGTCTATGTGGTGCACTGTCATCCTAATAGGATTCTTGCCCTTGGAATCTACAAAGGCATTACGTTCACCATTGGGGCTAAAGCATAATGGATCTGCACCCTTCAATTGACCTTTGAACTACTCTTTCCCTCCCAAATTCACTTAGAAATTACTATCTCTCATTCTCATTCATCTCTCTAGACATTCTTGAATAGCTTTTGGATAATTCTCACATTCTCTCACACTTCTTGGCTACTTTCTACACTATCAACACTTTCATTCCAACATCACAACATTCTTCACATCTACCACAAAAACTGCAACTTGGTGTCTTGTGACACTTCCTTCGATGTCGTTGTGGCCACCTTGACTTTTCCACAGTTGTAAGCTTGCATTCCTCTCTCATTGGCCTTGAGTGCCTTTGGTTGAGGGTGGTATTACTCTTTTTTTTTTGTGAAAGTGGCAAGCCATTATAATATATTATATATATATAAATAAAATAATACAAAATCTGGTTTTGAAGAGCATACCAACAGGAAATAACTAGAAAGAAAACTTCTAGTTGTTGGTCAAATAGGATAAAAATTACATATTTGTAGAGTCCAATTTCAAAGTTCATGCTAGACATGTTGATAATTCAAAATTTAGCATTCGAAATTCAAAAAACTAACCATATTTTTACCCCAAGACTATCCTATTAAATCCCTTACAAAAAACCTTGAGACTATCGTATTACTCATTTACTATTGCATTTTTGTTGGATTTTAGTAGCATAGTGCTCTTTGTAGTGTTTAATTTTCCCTTTTATCATACTTTCTTTATCACATTTCTATTTCTATATCTATTTGACTATCCATGGAGGTGGAAACACCAAAATGGTGATTTGACTACGACAAGCCCCGAAACATCCCCAACATTTTTCCTTGCTCTATTGTGTGTAGGTATTTGTTCATGTGGAGCTTGCAGGAGAACTAGACCTTTCATGAGTTTAACTCTCACCTTTCTCATTCTTGTCATTTCATATAGCATATCTCTTAGTAATTTAGTTATTTTTTCATTTCTTGTTTTTTCATCACTTCAAACTTCAGTAGCTAAGCTGTTAGTAGGTTTTTAGTACATATGACTGTCCTTTTTCTCTATTTTTTTGTATGGATGATAGTGCACCTATGAGACACCAAAAAACCACATTGTTGTCCCTATTGCACGTTGTTGTCCTCTAGTAGAGAGTTGAAAGAGTCATCCAGAAACATGCTCGCTTAGTCCCAACATAACTCTCGAGTCAGTAGATTTATAGAAGCACTGAGAGTGCTCTTCATTCTCTACCTTTAAACATCACAATTACTTTCCTAAAAACTTGTCCAACTTGAGGTAGATTAGGGAATCCTTCAACACTTGGCTCTCTGTGACTTGAAGTTGTTGAGTGGTTGGTCCCCCTCCTCTACAAGTAGACACCCACCTTTTATAAGAATAATATGTTCTCATAAAACATGAAGAGGTATGACCATGTCTAGAACTAAGACTACTCTAAGAGACTACTAAACCACTCAAGATTCAAAATCATTTAGATATCCAAGAAGATAACTTATAGAAAAATGACACAAAACATGAAAACCTAAGAGAAAGAAAAAGGTCAATTGAACCAAGGGGTGAATCATGAATTCTTGAAACAAGGTAAGGTTGGATTTTTTAATATTCATGTTATAACTCTCAAATTAGATAGTAGGATGATATATTTATAGTGAATAAAAATTAAAAGGAATCAAATGTGTATAATCTAATAATTATTTATAGCAAATATAGGCAATATCAGTAAAAAAAATTGTATTAAATTAAAATATGCATAGGCATATAATGTTACATGTTAGTAAAAGTATAATATATGTACAAGAAAGTCATATATACTTACAAAAAAATCATAAAGGCGTAAAATGTCACATATCAATAATACAAAAAATATTTAGAAAACTACCATATAGTCATAGAACAAAGTCATAATGTAATTAGTCCCCTCCACAAGAAGGAAATATTTGATGACCCTTTGAATATCATGTGGATGGAGAGGTGAGTGATGATGGTTGATTTCAAAGCCACTAACTTGACCTCCTCTCTAAATTTTTTTGGAGCTCCACCTAATACAATAAAAATATACACATTAGTATATAAAAGTCTGAATTATAAAATGGCATATAAGGGAATAATTACTTATCATCATTTGATAATGAGTCTCAAGCAATCATTTAATTTTTTCATCCATTTGAGGGATGGGTGCATGAACTAGAATTGTGACCTCTTGTGAAAATAATTAAGAAAAAAATTAAACCATAAATTAATATCATTCAAATTTTCAATAATAAACATGAAAAAAAAGAAATAGGATATAAAATTTACTATTCTATCTCATACCTTTGTCAAATCCATTAAAGACAAAATTGTCATAGCAACACCCACCTTCATTATTCTGTGAATATTGGGAGGAATCTGAAGTAAAGTCAACAAATGAAAATGAAATAATGTTATTTTACACAAATATACCTAACATTATTTACAAACATAATGATTAAAAATAATCAAGCATACCTTGGTGAATGTTGTATGACCACT
>VDFB02011335.1:0-11815 GCA_007258455.2 Sequoia sempervirens
TTGAATATGTGGAATAGAAAGTTCAATTGCTAGCTTCAAACCTAGATTTAGAGCATTAAATTCTACAATATTATTAGTACCTTCTAGGACACCAGAGTACATTGCTCTAACAAAATTACCATGACAATATCTTATGACTGAGGTAGCCCTTGATTTCCAATGGTTCCCTCTAGAAGCCCCATCAAAATTGAGTTTAATATAATCACCATGTGGTGGTAACCATTTAATGGCTAATCTATTCACAAAAGGATTTTTTTTCATGATGGATCCCATATTGGGAATCTTAAGAAGAGACCAGTTCTTTAGAATGAAAGAATCCCAAGAAGAGAAGCATTTAATAGTAATTGCATTCTTATAAAGGCTTGACATTGTTGTTTCAAAAATAGAAATTTCAATTTTTTGGATGATTTGTCCAACAGACAGTTGTTCTTTTTTAAAAAAATTGTCTATTCCTTTCCATCCAAATCTTCCAAATGAGAATTGAGGGAGAAATTTCCCAAAGACAAGCAAACTTAAAGGTTGGATGTAATTTTGGCCAACTCTAAAAATGATGGAGGATCATATTTTGCAAGGGAGAATGCCAACCTAGTCTACTCATTAACCATGTCCAACATTCATATGCAAATGGGTAGTTAATGAGTAAATGATCTGTAGATTCAAATGCATTACCACAAATGAAACAGGGGAAGAGAGGGACTATTCCCAATCTATCAAGTCTCAGGCCTGAAAGTATTCTATCTTTGATGGCCAACCAACTAAAAGCACTAGTCTTTGGGAGTACATTAGGGCCCCAACAAAGATTAGCGGGCCAAGAAGAGGGGAAATTAACACTTACCAAAGAATTATAACCTTCTTTAATAGTGTAATTTCTCATCTTAGATCTTGTCTAGATTATTTCATCATATTTTTTTGAAAAAATAATTTTCCTTTTGAGGAGTTCAGACTTGAGAGAATCCTTCATGTAAGATGGGACAAGAAGAAAACTAAAGTCTTTCCATTTTAATAAATGTAAAGGGTCCTTTTGATCAATAACTTTCTTGGGCATGGGTATTGGAGGGAATATGAGTTGAAAATTCATTTAAAACTTTCTAAAATTATGCATGCAAAGGTGGGCACCCAAGGTGAGTTGGCAAGAAACTACCCTAAAATCTAGGAATGAACTCCAATTTTGGCATTTTTGGTGGGAGTGGGTCGAGGAAATAATTTTTAATATTATTGAAATTTTTTGGAATGAATTTTTGGAGGTTTCTTCCCATCTTTGTAATGATTTTTTTCGAAGAATTTTTGGGGCTTGTTTTTTAAGATTACAAGCAATTTGAGTGATGTTTTGGTAGCCATTCTTAGCCAAAATGAGAAGGTTGTTGTTGCAAGAGTAGTTCTTTTCCTAGGAGGGGTATGGACATTGTTATTACATGTTTATGGTAGGTTTGAAAGTTTTTGGATAGCAACAAGAAAGTTTGAAGATTGCAAGTTCATTTCTTTAGGGGTTGTCAATTGAAGATTGCAAGTTTAGGGGGTTGAAGCTATAAGAAGGTGGATTGAAGAGTTCTGATTTGTGGTTGTTTTTTTTGTTGTATCATACCTTAATATATTATTTATGAGGTTTTCCAATAGCCTATTTGTTGTATATTATGTATTTTCATTTTAGCAATGATTTCCATGTAATTTAGAGAAAAGTTGAATTAATGAGTCAAACCTCTTACAAATTTTTGAATTTCTTGTAATTACTTTGTTTAATTTGTGTTGTTGGAGTTTCTATTTGATGGCTTGGGTATTCCTTACATCAACTCCTTGTTTACTTGGTCAAACCAAAGGTAGGGTAATCACCTTATTCAAGTTAAGTTGGATTGTTTTCTAATTTCCTCTAATTGGAATATTTTACCTAGTATCACTTTATTTTCTCTTCCAAGATTAGGATCAAATCATGATGCTCTTTTTCTTTGTCAAGAAGATATTGCTATCAAAGGTCCATTTCCTTTTAGATATAAAATTATGTGGACTCATCACCTATATTTTAAAGAAATTATTGAAAATCAGTGGAGGGAGCCCTATTTGGAACCCCTATGTATTGTTTGGCTTAGAAACTTGAAAGGATTAAAGACAAGGTCAAAGGCTAGAATAAGTAGTCCTTTGGTAATATTTTTTAGACTAAGAAGACTATTGGGGATAATCTTAAAGAGATCCAGAAAATTATGGAGGAAGGTGATGTTGATGAGGCTACTTGTAATAAGGAAATGGATCTTAGGGCTCAATGGTTTAAAGTTACTAAGAAGGAGGAAATTTTCTAGAAACAAAAATCTTGAATCCAATGGCTAACTAAGGGAGATAAAAAAAAAAAAAAAAATTCATCAGTCTACAATGAAGCATAGAAATAGAAATAGGATAAGATGCTTAGTAAAAGATGATGGTACTACTCTTCTTGGTGAGGATGAGATTGTTGAGGAGGTTGTCTCTTTCTTTACTAATTTCTAGAAGGATTTTGAGACTGGTTCTTTGGAGTTTGAGGATAATCTTTAAGTCATCCCCAAGTTATAACTGATCAAGATCTAAAATATTTTTCTAAGCCTATTTTTGTTCAAGAAGTTAAAGTTGTTTTCTCTTTTGGAGATTTTAAAGCCCCAGGGCCAGACAGTTTTTCCCTTTCTTTCTTTCAAGATTTTCGGGATGTTCTCTCCCTTGATCTTCTAAATGCTACTCAAGACTTCTTTTGATTTGGTAGACTTCTAAACCAAATCAATTCTACTTTTATTTTACTTGTTCCTAAGAAGGAATATATCTCTTCAATGCAATATTTTAGACCTATAAGTTTATGCAACATGACTTATAAAATATTTTCTAAGATTATAGTCAACGGATTGAAATTTGTTCTTAATAAGATGATAGTGGAGAATCAAAAATGTTTTGTGAAAGGGAGACACATTTTGGATGTTGTTGTTTCTACTCGTGAAGTTTTTCATTCTATGGAGCTTAGTAAGAAATTGGGAATGGCTTTGAAGTTAGATATCTCCAAAGCATATTATAGAGTGTCTTGGCCCTTTCTTATTGTTGTTCTCAAGAAGTATGGCTTTCAAGGAGGGCTTCTTAAGTTAATTACTTCTTCTATAACTACTCCTAAGTGCTTGATCCTAGTTAATGGTGTTCCCAAAGGGTATTTTTCTTGTGGGTGTGGCTTAAGATAAGGAGATCCTCTCTCTCCCTACTTGTTTATTATAGTGGTTGAAGTTTTGGGGTGAAATATTAAAAAAAAATGGATCAGAGATTGATGAAAGGAGTTAAGTATGCTTCTTCTCTTCCCTCTTTTTCACACCAATAATTTGTTGATGACACTATAATTTTTGGGGAAGCCTTTGTTATTGAAGTAGGGTAATAGAAAGATATTTTGAAAGACTATGCTAAGGCTTTTAGACAACATATAAATTATAATTTAAAAGAAAAATCTATTTCTTTAATTCAAATTAGAATGTGAAAGAAAAAGTTATGAGAATTCTTGGTTGTCAGGATTTTGTTCTTCCAACTGCTTACTTGGGTCTTCCTTCAATTTCTAAGAAACTAAAAATTAATTATTAGAATTACATCATAAAAAGAGTTCAAAAGAAGTTGGTTGGGTGGAAGGGTAAACTTCTTAGTCAAGTAGGGAAATTACAGTTGCTTAAAGCTTCTTTATAGAACATCTTGGTATACTATCTTTCTCTTATTAGAATTCCAACTTTTATTATTGATAAGATCAAATAGATTCAAAGGATATTTTTATGGACTGGGACTAAAGAGCATAATAGAATTGCTCTTGTGGGATGGGAAAAATTATGTGCTCCTAAACATGATGGAGGTCTTGGTATAAGAAGATTAAAACTTTTTAATAAATTTCTTATTGCTAAAATGGGTTGGAACCTTCTTGAAGGTGTTAAGGATTGGGTCAAAATTTTAAGAGCCAAATATCTAAGAAACAAGGCTTGGGGTAGTTTCCTCTATATGCCCTAATCTTCCCACTCCATTCTAAACAATCTTGGTACAATTGAAATGGTAAGAAGGCAGTAGCCATGAGTTTGGGTCAATTGGTCCAAGAGTTTCTCTCAATAACCCCATAATGGAGAAGAAAGGCCGAATTTAACAATTAAAACAAACAGGTTTTATTAATTTAGCGTATGATCCTGATGGAAGAACCCCAGAATGATCACTTACATGTCAAAGAAAGAGCATCAAAAATTGGGATGCTGCTGAAATAACCCAAAACCAATGGAAGAGGGCAAGTGTTTCTTTTCCATGGACATAATATTTCGGGAGAATGCCTTTCAAGGTGCCTTCAAATGGAAGAGGGCTTATAGTTAGATGGAAACTCCCTTCGAGTCTTCCAAGCAATTTCAATAACAAAATGTTAATGTGCCCAATTTTGACCAGATCATGCCAAATGACTTTCATTTCATTACACCCAAAACAAAGTAGAGGGTTTCACCATACATGGAGGGTGCCCTGTTGCGATAAATTCCAGCAGTAGCCAGCATTTTTCGGTTTTCCGGCTCTCAGAGAGGCTTGGTCTTATTTTCTCCCTCTATTGTTGCTTGATTAGGTCTTTCCTCCTATTAAGCAATTTGTTGATTGTTGGAAAAGCTATCCTTTTTCTCATATTATTATTATTGATCTTTGGTGAAAAGATCCTCCTTTCATTATGTGAGGGCTATGGAAGGAGAGAAACAATAGGACCTTTAGGGATTCTAAAAGAAGTAGTATAGACATCTCCATGGCTATAAAACACTAGATATAGGAAAACATCAATGTGGGAGTCTATGCCTCCTCTAACTAGATGCCCTCCTACAAGGAGTTCAAAATTAAACGATTGTGGGGGCTTAAACATGATTTAACTAAAGTTAATTAGGTTAAATATTTTACAAAGAAAAACTTCTAGGAAGGTGCTATGAACAATCATAACTTGGAAATCCTCTAGATTTTTCTTTCTTTGATTATTATTTGGCAGTTGTTATTTAGGTGTTCTATGTTTATAAGCCTCATTTTATCTCTCTTGTTTAGCAATCTTAGAGCTCTCTATTTTGGTGAAAAGGTGTCAAGTCTATGTCTGGAAAGGGTTATTGGGTAGAATAAGGGTAATAGAAGCTTGTATTCCATGAATATGGGTGGTCCAAGGAAGAGAACATAGTTAGTGAATTGTAGAAGTTTAAAGTAGAATGTGGAGCTATAGGATCTTTTTGTTAAAGTTGGGTTGGCATCCTTCTTCCAGGCTTTGAGGGGTTGCAATGATAGTTTGACCTCTAAATTCATCAAGTCTTGGTGGGGAGGTAAAGTCACTATCGAAACCATAAATTTTAAGGTTACTTCTCAGTTGATAATGGATGCTATGAGGTTAGCGAACAAAGGGATGAAGATTGTCAAGAAGATTAATGGAGAACATCATAGATTTATGGATAGTTTTTATAAAAGGGGAAAAGCTCAAAATATTCCATAATAGGTATGCAAGACTCGATCTTCCTCTACCTTATTTTGTGGTAAGCCTTCATGTTATGCATTATTTTACGGTGAAGGATGTTATATAATAGTTCATGTTTATCATTTCCCAATTTTAAATCACATTACACATAATGAGAGAGTTAATATTCATTTTTACCTTTTTTCTCCTCCCTACAACAAAGCATTGAGAAAGGTGCTTCCCCTCCCTTACATCAAGGCCTCATTATGGCTTTGTAGAAATATGTGATTTTGAACAATCTACGTAGTAACCCTCCTGCTTTGGGCCATGATATTCTTCCTATGAATGTTGCTTTGAATAATGCTAACCCTCCTGCAAATTCTAATCCTTCTTGAGGCCATCACAAACCTCAAAATTTGATTGTTAGAATTGAGCCTATAGATTGCAATCTTGTTTCTCTTGATAAGGACCATGCTTTGGGAAGCAAAAAAACTACCTCTAAAAATAAGAGCCCTATCCTTAAGTCTATTGAGGAAATAATGGAATTAGAGTTGTTAAAGACCACCCCTAAAAAAAGAAACACTCCCCTTAATGTTGGAACCTCCTAAAACCAAAAAGCTAGTGCAAAAAAACCCTAAAAATGAAAATGTTATTAATATATATGAGGATAATGAAGGAGAATAGAAGGATGTGAATGATGAGGGTTTATGTGCCTCTAAGAAAGGTGGGGGTAGCTACCTATATGGCTAAATTTGTGTCTATGGAGAAGGGGAATAATGATAAGGTGAAGAATATTTCCCTAGATGGGGAGGAGGTGGCGCTTTCTCTTAATGAGGAGTTTGAGTTGATGAATGATGATGAAATTGAAGGGACAAAAAGTGAAAATTATAGTGATCAAGAGGGGGGTGAGGAAGAAATGGAGGAGGATAATATGGTGGAACATGAGGAATATGTTGATGGTGATGATGACACTGGGAATGCTACTGTGATGGGGCAAGTTGAAATTGAAAAGGATTTCTTTGTTACCCTGATGGATGATATTAAAAATGTTACCAATGATGATTTTGAAAAACCAAATCATTATTTTGCAGGTTAAAATGGAAGCAATATAAAGTTCTATATGCACTCTAATGAAGGTTAAAAATGGCATAATGAAACGTGTTGTGATGGGCACTATCTTTGGGCAGACAAAGATTAGGAAACAACTCAAGTGGCAAGGAAAGGTGATGGAAGATAAAGATGCTACTAAATGGATTGACGTTGAGGATACTAACTAGATGGAGTTTATATTTGAGCTCAGGGATATTATTTTAAATGGCTTCATTATGACTTTTAATCATGTTTTAAAGACTATTTGGGTGAATCTTTATGGCCTGCACAACCTTGATAGTATTGTTTTGATCAATGTTTTTGGTGATGATAAGTGGCATGTGTTCCTTGATGATAAACTTGTTTCTAGCCTGTGTGCCCATATATGATCCTTTTTGCTTAGCTAGTGTTGCTTATGTTCAAGTTTTTGTTGTTTGGCTGGTGATTGTTTTGCTAATCTATTTTTGGGGGTTTTTTTTGCTCTGTTATTAACTTTTATAAGGGATCAAGGCCCGTCCCTACTTATCTAATAAAAAACATAGTGTGTTGCTTCTAAAAGTGTCATTAAAAGTTGTTGTACCATATATCCAACATCTTGCTACTATGTATGCCTTTGAAAAAATGAATAAAATCAATAACCAAGTCATGCTCATTCACTCCAAATTGGAAATTGAAGTCATTAAATTATTTTCCAAAAAACAATAGTTTTTTCTCCATTTTATGCACCAAAATTGAAAGAATGAGACAAGAATGGAATGCCAAGAGTCACTTGTCTTATGCACACTTCCATAGGAATCCAAATTGAGAATAAATATTAATTGTAATTCATTTTCCTTCAAAATCACCTTCCACCATGGTAAATGGAGCATTTCAACCCCTAAAGCCTTGAAATTGCGCAATATAATAATTTTGAAAATAACAATAAACAACTCCCTAAAGCTTGCAAAAGGGTGGACAACAACCCCTGTGGAGGGAGGCTCTAGTAATAAAACCTATTTTGACTAACCCTTTGAATCGTCAAAAAAACCTTGAGGATAGAGGTGGAGGAAGGAAGTGTGGGAAGACATGGGCGCATGGAGGATCTTAAAATGCACTAATAATACGCCATTGATATATGTGTCGAAGGTGGTAGATGTTGAGGTGAATGTTCTAGGGGAGTTAGCCCTGATTGTGAAAGTAATAGGGCACAATCCAAAAAGGAATGGCATGTTAACATGGATAATGGAGAATTGGCATTCTATCTCAGAAGTCACCTTCCTCCCTAAAGGGTTTTTTGTAACTAAATTTGAAAATGGGCAGCAACGTGATGAAGTTTTAGCAAGGATTGTTTGGAGGATGGGATCCTACTTGTTGTATATGAAGAAATGGATTGGAAAATTTGATCAAGGGAGAATGGCCCCCTCTAATGATGAAAACTAGATATGAATCTATAATTTTCATCTAGAGTATTGGTTAGGTGACTACCTAAGGAAGATTGGATGTGTGTTAGGAATTTTTTTAGGGATAGACATGGGTGACAACATTAATGCTTTTTTATAAGATTTGAAACTTATCTCCATTTGGCCATTTCTAAGAACCATCCACTTTTAATTTGGGGGGGTTATGGGTTTAGATTTCAGAAATGGAGGAATGGAAATACTTTTGTCTAGCCTATGGCGGTTAGGAAAATTTTGAGCATGTGTGTGATAAGTTGGATGCTGCAAAGATGACACAGGAACATGCTTTGACCCTGCCAACCCTAGATTAGAGATCTAGGCCTACAAGAAAAGATGCAAGTGGTATGGAAAAAGATCCTTGTGCTAGAAAGGAGAAGGTTGACTACAATTGTGTGTCAAAAAGGGAAAGTATGGAAGCAGTAGAGCACAATGCCTCTTATCGACATGGGGACAGACAAGATGCATAAGAAAGGCTAGGAATTTTGTCATATGGCACACAAGGGGCACCATTGCTAATGTCTTGGATCGACTGGTGATGGTGGCTATGCCAATCCAAACAACCCCAAATTCTCAAGAGATTATTGAAGATGGATAAATAGTGGCTCATCTTAAAGAAACCAATTATGGTGAATTGAATGAAGTGAGCCTTGCAAAGGAGGCTACCCTCTACACTAACAAAGCGTCTCCTTCAAGGAAATCTAGAGAAGGCTGTGAAAGGGATCTTATGGGCATGCTAATATTGTCCCAAATTATGGTTGAAGTGATGGGGGAATTCATGTCTAAATCAGATGTTGAAGATGAAGCAAAAGAAGATGGGTTAGGGATCTTGGAACTGAGACATATAAGCTAGACTATGCATTAGAAATTGGACTCTAGGAATGGCAGTAAATTGGGGAGAAGGAGAATAAACAAAAATATGAGGAAGAGAATAAAGATTAAGGTTTTCCAAAAATTACGGAGTATTTGCTCAAGTCAAAGGGAGGCATTGCCTCACTAGGGGAGTAATGAAAATAATCATTTGGAAATTTAGGGGCTTAAACACACCTGGCAAATGACACTGGCTAAAACATCATCTAGAGCTACTAAAAGTGGAAATTTTAACGCTACAAGAGACAAAACTAAGTGGAAAGGATGCAAAGGCTTTCCTCTATTGATGTAAAAGATGGAAGGGGGTCTATGTTGAGGTGGTTGGTAGTTCCAACAGTTTGATGATCCTTTGGAATCCTATGGTTGTTGACATCACTAAGGATAGTTCTAAATCAAATTTCATTAGATGTAATGTACAAATATTTAGCTCAAACATTTGTTACTTTATCTTCAATATTTATGGGCCTATTAAAATGGAGGCCAAAGTAAGGCTATGGGATATGCTATCAACCAATATCCAACAGATTTAATATCAATATGCTATTTTGGGTGGCGATTTCAATGTTATCCTTGACTCCAAGGATAAGGGTGGTGGAACTTCTCAAGCAACTTTGGTAATGAAGTACTTCCAAAACTTTGTGGATACAATGATTTGGTGGATGTGTAAAAAAAAATGGATGGTTCAAGTGGTCAAATCAAAGAGTTGGCTTTGCTCAAATCAGAGAGTAGTTGGATATATTTTTTGTGACTACAAATTAGATCACCTCAAACTCTATAGCGGAAGCATTTGTTCTACCTTTCTCATGTTCTAATCACTATTTGGTTGCCTTAACACTCTAATCAGATAGATGCTTAGCTAAATTCAATTTCAAATTCAAGTGAATGTGGTTAAGAAATGAACAGTTGATTCTAATGTTAAATAATTGGTGGACCTCAAAAAGGCCTGGGCATGGTACAAAAAGTTTTTGCTTCACATTCAAGTTGGGGAGGATCAAAGAAAAGCTTAAACTTTGGAAGAGAACTATTTTTGGGGACATATTTCAAAGAAAGCTTACTATAGAATATGAATTGATAGCCTTAATGAAAATATAATTGTGCACAGGATGACATATGTAGATTTCTTGGCAGAAAAATGGTTGATGGTTGAATTGAAGGAAGTTTTTGCTAGGCAGGAGATTTTTTGGAGGAGAAAATCTAGAGAGATATGGTTGAATGAGATTGATTCCAATAGTATATTTTTTCATAATACAACCAAGACTAGAAGGATAAAGAATAAAATTGATTCCATGCAGTAGAATGTTTGAAGGCAACTAATAATTGAGGGGGATATACAAATGGAAGGGGTGTGTTTCTTCAAAATATCTTAGCTCCAAGCGATTTGGTCAACCCAATAGATATGTCTAAGGTGCTCATAATCATCCAATGTAGTTACATAGGAGATGAATTCTATGTTGCTTACCCCATTCTCTAAAGAATAAATATGAAATGCGAACTTTGAGTTGCACCCAAACAAATCATCTCGCCTTGATGGTTTCTTTGCTCTCTTTTACTATTGGTTTTGGGACTTCATCAGTGATGAGGTTTAGGAGGTTGTGAAAGACTATAAAATGAAAAATAAGATGCTTTGGCAAATCAATAATACACACATAATATTGATAAGGAAAAAGAGGATGTGGCAAACTTTATTGATTTTCACCCAATTTCATTATGTAACACAATATATTAGATCATTTAAAATTCAATGGCCAATAGGCTAAAGACCATTCTTGGGTGCATAATTTTGTAAGAGAAAACTAGGTTCATTCTAGGAAGAGAGATTGCAAAGAAAATTGTAATTGCGAATGAGGTAATACACTCAGTGCAGTTGGTCATCTTGAAACTGGAAATTGGAAAATCATATGATAGGGTGAGTTGGTGATTCATGATGAAGGTGATTGAGGCCTTCTTTGCTTAGCATCATGTTAAGCTTGATTGGGTGTATGGATTGCATCTCAGGTGGGGCTATCTGATAAATGCCTCTCCATGTAGCTACTTTGGTGCTCCGCGTGGAATCAGTCAGGAAAGGGACCCCCTCTCCTTCCTATTTGTCCCACAATAATAATTGTTAGATGCATAGAAGTTTGGCAAAGAGCATAATGCGAGAAAAAATCAGTGGAAACATTAAAATTATGGACACTTCGAGGAGCCCTTAACTACGAACGGTACCTGCTCTTCCGCACGTTACTCTTGCGGGAGGCAAGTGTTGCGATGGAAATTAAAGTCACTTTCCACTCTGTAGTGAAATTTGGTCCTTGACCGAAGCAATAGAAGTCTTCATCTTCTTTTTAATACCAATGAGCGACTCGGTGACAGATTACCGCAAAAGGCGGCTAAAATTTCACGATATCACGGAGCTTGCATGTACATACCGCCCGGGTGTTCCAATCTTCTAGGTGTATTCCTGAGTCACGACGCAGCAAAGGGTCCTTGAAGCGTGTCGGAGAAAACTTCTACGCCAGCGAAATGCGATGGTTAACTCTTGCAGAAGCTAATTAACAATGTTAAATCTATCGCACTTCCATTCCAATTGCTCCCGCTATATCCACTCACGAAGTACAAAAGTGATAAACAAAGCAGTAATAGGTTACGAAAAAGAAATCATATATGAGGAAGGATGAATGGATCTCATTGTACTACTAAGCTACGGACCAAGAGAAAGAAAAGAGATAGAGATTTACACTAAAAATTGCTTACCACGCTTGGAGCAAAGTTGTTGAAACTATACAGCATGCTCACAAATGCATTTGCTTGGTGTGCGTAATGCTATGAGTGAAATATCTTAATTTTGAAAAGCCATAAAGGATGCTAACTATTGCAAACACTCATCTTGACTCCCACATCTAGAAATTTATGTTGTCGTGCAGACATGTGATCACTAAACACATAACATGGTAAATTGGGAATGAGTTGACTACCAAATTTTGGTGTGATTCATGGAATGGCTATACACCATTGGTGCAACTAGAAA
>VDFB02011336.1:0-24267 GCA_007258455.2 Sequoia sempervirens
TATTTCTCTAGCTTAACAAACTTACTCTTATCACCAGTCATGTGATGTGAGCAACCACTATCAACTACCCAAAAATTCTTTTCTTGTTTAGCATGTAGGGCAGAGATAACTGTACCTTCATTTTTCTCCTTCTCATTCTTCAGAGGGCTTTCCTTTACCTGTTTTTCTGAATTAGTAGAAGTAGGTTCATCCTTAATTGCCAAGAACAAGCATTCATTGTCATCTAGATCTTCATATTCTGAATCTTCATCTGAAATACTAGCATTCTCATTCACATAGTAAGATCTGTTAATCTTCTTTCCTTTATTTTCTTTCTCATATCTTTGTTTATTCCTTTTAGCTCTTTTCAGACACTTTGCAGCATAATGACCTATTTCTCCACAACTAAATCATTTAAAGGGCAACTTACCTTCATACTTACCGAAGCTTTTCCTCATTCTTCTTACAAAGTTAGCTTCTATTTCATCAAAGTTCTCTTCATCCGAATCATCAACTTTTGTAGCTTTAAAAACAATCTCTGATTTGCCTCCATTTTTTAGACTCGGCTTCCTCATCTCATAAGATGTCAAAAATCCTAACAGCAGATCCTTAGTACAAGTTTTATAATCTATATTCGATCACTACCTCATCCAATCTCATTACATAGCTTTAACATTTTCAATGCTGGACATATGTATAAGATCAAACCGTGTTTCCAAATTCTGCAATTTCACCTCTTTAACTCTTTCATCACCATCATGCGCTCTTTCTAAAGCATCCCAGACTTCCTTAGCTTTCTTCAAATTCTGAACCTTAATCAACTCGGAATGTACCAGACTATTCTTCAAGATGAATTTTGCCTTATTATTTACTTCATGTGCTCTGATCTCTTTAGGTGTACTCGAACCATTAGCAGGAGTGTAGGGATTCTTGTAAGCTTTCTCCACATCATATCCGCAATACTCCAAATATTCTTCCATCAATACTTTCCAGATACCATAATTAGTTCCATCAAACCTCGGATAATCAAAGACCATTTTGCTAGCCATCCCGGACCTTCCTCAAGCAGTTAAGCTCTTCACCAAGGAACCAAGCTCTAATACCAATTATTGAATAGGACAACTGAGAGGGGGGGGGGGGTGAATCAGTTGTCATATAGATTTTAACCTTTAATTCAATCACCGAAACTAATAGTTAAAGCTACTTAAGTGATTAATCATCAAATGACAATGTAGAAACTCAAATCCAACACATAAACACAATAACACCAGATTTATGTGGAAAACCTAATGAGGGAAAAACCATGGTGAGGATTAACTCACACTATAGGGAATATCAAAACCGATTACAAAAAGACTCATTGCCTAAAACAAGGACTCATTGTCCAACAGGGCTACAACCTGGATGGCTCACTGCCACAGAGATACAAAGAAGATAAAAAAGACTTGTTACAAAGAGACTACAATCCCAATGCAACAAAGGATTCCACCACAGTCACTTGATCAACTTGCATGAATGATAGAGTTCGCCTTCTGCTCACTGCATCTGGTAACTCGACATTAAGCTTCACACTGATCTACCACATACAACTCACATACACTTCTGAATAGCATCAATGTTGCGTCTACTCTTTCACTTATCTTCCTTCTTTTCTCTTGTATGTTTTTTCATTACTAGCTCATCTTGTATTTATACCAACTTCAATTTTGAAACATATCCAAAGTCGGCCATCCAAATCCAAATTCAAATTAGGTCGACGCCAAAACATCCTAGGGTGGAATTAGAATGAGGGCGACCCAAACACACGCTTCATTAACTTCGAAGATAGTGCTTAACACACGGTCAACCCAAACCATTGTAAAACACATAAAACAATTAAGCTCGAAACTTCCAGAAACCAAAAATGTCTTCAATGCAATCAAAACATCTTAACTCAAAAGACTTCATCAAAGAGAAATCCAGATCAACAACTTTTCTCCTAGACCTCAACCAGAACACAAAAAAACATAGTTCACAACTGGTGAACACAACTCGAACTTCACAACGAACCAATAGCCAAACATCTGGATATAGCAACCTTCAACAACCATGACCAACATATTTGAACCGCACGAACATAGGGGAAAATACCGGATCATCATCCTGAGCAACAACTTAATACCTATAAACTTTCTTTAATACAATTTTCTCAATATCCTCAACATATACAGCCAACAAAAACTAGTAGATAACTAGTTGACCAGTTAACATCAATGACAACACCTTCATTCCTTTCTCCATTCTTGCAACACAGTTAACTTGGAAAAGGTATCAAGTTAACTGCTGATCTAAATTCTATCCTTGGAGAATGTCATATGCCTCAACTGGCAGTTCACTGCTCGTCAGCAACTTGAGTTCTATTCTTGGAAATATCTGCACGCTTCAACTGGCAGTTCACTGATTGGTAACTTTGGCGGCTTTGCAATTGGAGTGATGATGTAAGAGACCTGGTGTCTCTCAACCCCAACTATGCTGAATAATAAAGTTTTTTTGTCTTGTGTTTGATGGGTTTGTACTTTTCTTTGTGTTTTGATCATATATTGGCAATGGTTTGATACAACAATATAATGCAGCAAAACAGGAGATGTTGCAATAATAATTTATTTTTACTCAAAACTGAAATTGCATTGGAAATACACAGCTGAAAATTCCAGATTTTTATACCAGCTTAAATACTCAGTATTTTCATAATGTATTGACAACCCAGTTCATAAAATAACCCCTATTATCTAAAACAACAATACCCAGAAAATCTAAGAGTTACAATTTATGAACTCACAGGTAAACATGCCTTGAAACCCTCTGATCAGCTACAACAGTTCATTGTTTTGGACGCCCAACACATAATCCAGTCTTCTCCACCTTGATTTCGCAGCTGATATTAAACTATGACCTTGCCGTCCCCAATGATGAAGTGTGCTCATCAATACCATAGGCGTTTCAGCCTATGAAGAACACACCCAACCACTAGATGATTCTGTACGGCCCTAGCAGCAATAGTACAGCCTCTGTATACTTCCCACGTGCTGATGGAAATGATGTAGACAGACAAATAATGCCCTTCAATATTTGTTTCTTCAAAAATCTGAGTTATGCACTCTCAAACCCCTTGAATATTCATACAAAACTCAGCCAATAATAATAACCTAGCACTGTAGCGGATTACTGTTCACGGGTACTGTAGCAACACATCAACACTTCAGATCTGCAATGATTAACCTTCGAAACCCTTGTTGAAATCTACTGAAACTTCACCAATTTTGCACAAGTATGGCTCCTGAATGAAGCCACTCTGATTAGCAAACTTCAACTGATCTCTCACAACCTCAGATTGCTGCACATCGAAGAGTTTTCGTTCTCCAATGGCTGGTAATCTGCAGAAACCCTTGTTTCTCACAAACTCCAAAGCTTTCAAGTTTTTTAGACAAAGTTGAATGATCAATAGAATGATTTCTTTTTGCCCATTGAAAGCTTTTATAGCCTCTTTGAGAAAATCGACCCATTTTGGCTTTTAAAAATCATTTAAATATTATAATCTTCAATTTGCATTTAATGCCTTCTCATTACCTTGGTTTATGTGCACATAATCAATTAATATCATTAAATACACTTTTAATGTGTCATTGGCCCCATTCGAATATAAAGTTAATTTATAACTTTATATTATAATCCCTTTTAATATAAAGTCATTTTATAACTTTATATTATAAACCTTTTTAATTAAAATCATTAATGACACATTAAATATTAATATCTCCATAAATATGCATCCGTTAGCCATGCCAACTGAAACCAAGGTCAATTTTGCCAAACTCTGAGTGATCAGACGCCCTGCCAAAGATAGTAACTCCTGATAGCTGACTTACTATAAATAGTAAGTACACACCACTGAGTCTAGAAACAACTGCAAAGGTCCAATCAACGGTCGATACTGCAAATATGCTCTGTTCAGGTGCCCTGCTAATATTGGAAACCCTGACTCTCCAAAATAGTAACTTACTATAAATAGTAAGTGTGCCAAACTGAGTCAAATAACTTGTGCAAAGGCCAAAACCTGAATCCAGCTGAGGAGTAATGTCTCTAATCACCGGGTAACTGCCACAGAAGACCCCCTATCCATAACTGTTAGCCTACGAGGGTCAAATGATAGGCTAATCCTTACGAACTCTGATGCTCACAAAAATGGGGACATTACAGATGACCTTTGTTTCTTTTGCAGCTTTATGTTTCTGATGCTTTTCTTGATTTTTTCCAATGGAAGAGTATTACATGAAGAAACCATGAAGTTTGACTGTGAACATGGTTATGTTCGAACAAGTTCTATGAAAAAGTTAAAAGTAGCTTCGCTGAGAGGTATATTTTCGAAAAATTTAAAATTCTGAGACGTGGATTTTGTAGGGAATATCTTTTTGAATGAACCCAAAAGGTCAGATTTTCAAAAAAATGACTTTTTCATGAACATGCAAGAACCCTTCAGAGGCAGAGGCAGCGAGGCAATTTTATTTTTAGAAAATTCTGACACATGGGTTTTGTAGGCACTTGGATGCTTAGTAGACCCAGAATGTTAGTTTTCTGTAAAAGATGATTTTTTTAGAAACCCTAAAAAATGGAGGGAGCGGGGCAACTTTTTCGAAAAAAATTGACACATGGGTTTTGTGGCCAATCTTGCGTTGAATGAACCTAGAAGGTCAAATTTGTGAAAAAAATGATTTTCCTTGGACATGCAAGAAAACCTAAAACAAAAGTAGAAGAAATTGTGGGAAAAATTTTCAATCTTAGAGAAGATTGAAAAAGAAGAGAACCTAGAATGCTGGAAGCTGAAGATTATGAACTGCTACCTTTGAAAAATAATGCTTGGAGATATGAACTCTAGAAAAACATCCTTCTGTGCAACCTGTTCTTGAAAACATGAAGAATGGTGAAAACTCTTGTCGTTTGATCCTTCAAATGCCGTAGAGAATAAAATTTTGTGTTTGGCATTTGGAGTCAACCTGCAGAAATAATGAAAAAGGATGCCCAAATGCTTGATAAACAGAGTTTGGAGGTGGAAGCATCAGTCAACTCGTGGAAAACCCTGATTGAAGGAGTCATTTAGCGTGATTAGCTATTAACTGAAAGAATCCCCCCAAAATTTGGGTGACTAAGACATGAGAAAATCTTCAAAATCTGTAATTGGAGTTGACTTGGATGCCACCTTGCCAGTGTTAGAATATTTTTGAAGGTTTTCAAAATTTCTTTGATAAACTACCTCCATTTGACCCTTGATTCCGAACGTTTGATTGATCCTGAGGTTTGGCTGACAAATTCATTGCAGAGCATGATCAAATCTGAGATGTTCTTTGAAGCTGCAAACCCTGAAAACTGATTTTGGTGGCTTGAATTCATGGGCGCCTTCTTGAGATAAGGTGCTTTTTTTGCTGGTGTTAACCAATTTTCAGATGATTTTCATTTTTTTCAATTTGACCTCCCTTGCTTTGATCTACCGCTGTTGGTGATTGTTGAATCTCGTGATTAGGATGAGATGTTCAATTGAAGCCTAAATAATTCCGAAAAGGATGATTGGTTGCGCAAACTCAAAAGACTGTTTCAGAGGGCTCAAATCCCTAGGCGCCCCTGGCTAGCAAGGGTACTTTTGTGCTTCTGAGACATAATTTTCATTTTTTTTTTCTTGATGATAACACCTGATTTCAACCTTCATTTTTGGATGTTTGATTACTCTGATGAACTTTCTGATGGACTCATTGTGAAGCACGAAAAAATCTGAGGAGTTGCTGGAGGTCATGAAGCCTGAAAACTAAAACTGAGGCCTGAAAATTCTGGGAGGCCCTGGCCTACAGGGGTGCATTTTTGGTCTATACTTAGTCAAATTTTCATGGTTTTCAACTTTCTTGACTTACAACATTTCTCGCTTGATCTTCGTTTGCGAGTGTTTGACAAGTCCCGTGGATTGGCTGCTAGATTCATTGTGAAGTTGGAAGAGTTCTGAGAAGATGTCTTGGAGAAGACAACTGCTAAAAACTTCATTTGGTTGCTCAAAATGCTCGGAGCCCTTGGCTAGAGGGGTGTTTTTCTCTAATGAACTTCATTTTATCCTTCGTTTTATGTGTCTACTTGATCAACAACCACTTGCGTTTGATAGGTCCTCTGAGTTCGCGAATGGATTTGTTGCAAAGCTGGGTTGAATCCGGAAAGATCATCTAGAGATGGCTAACCCAAATTTTGACTTCTGAGTAGTTTCTTTTCTAGGCGCTGCTGGCCTACAGGAGTGCATTTTCCTTGATAAACTGCCATTTTTTTATGTTTCTCTTTTTCAGCATCTTCCACTTGATCCTTGTTCGTCGGTGTTTGATGAACCAGTTGAACTAACTTGGTGATCCGTCAGAAAGCGTGCAAAATTCTGAAGAGGATGATTGTTTTTGCAAATCTTAACAACTATATTTGATCCCTTGAATTCATGGGCGCCCCTGGCTAGCAGGGATGCTTTTGGCTCCAAAGTTAGTCATTTTCGATGATTTTCATCCTTCTCGAGCTTCGCATTCACCATGTCATCAATTGCATTGAATGCGATCACCGTCTGCCGATCGTGCTTGTTGTTCGTGTGCAACACCAACACCAACACCAACCGTTCACGTGTTTGTCGACTGCATCGTCGCCACTGCTGATGTATTGATTGCATCCACCGTTGCGTGTGCGTGATCTGCGAAGCTTAAAACATTCCAAACTTAGTTTATTTTTTGCATTTTTCAACTTTTTGAAATTCCCCTCCGCCGTTGACCATCTTTCGAGCATCTTTCTCCATAGATTCTTCTGTGTAGCGTTTGAAGCTTAGATTCTGATACCTGGTACTGGTCATCCTCCATTGATGACCTCGAAGGTCCTAACTTTTCTTCTAGAAAAAGTGAAATAGACCCATCAGAGCAAAACTGACTTTTTGATGATTCTGATTGGACCAGTGGATTGTGATGAAAGATAAACCAATCAAAATCATTTTGAGCCATTTTGGAAAGATCCTATTTTGGGGTTTTCTAAAAAGTAGGGGCCTGAAACCCTAATTTCAAAATTTTCAAAATTTTGTGAGCATCCTTCTTGACAATAAACCTAGAAAAATCCAAAGCTTTGTTCAAAAAAAAATTTCTAACAATAGAAATTGCTACTTTTAGAAACTTTGACCTTTTTGACTTTTGATGAATTTTACAAGATTTTGATTATTTTATCAAAATGCCTTAATGATGCAAATTTTTTATTTTGGGTACAACAATGTGCACCAATACTTGTACTCCAAATAAATGAACAATACCAAACTTAACAATCTAGATGCAATTTGTAATGTCCCCAATTTAGCCCTACGCTCTTCATTTGGATTTAGCCTATTTCTGGAAACTCATAGGCTAAGCAGAAGCTCGAATCAGGGTTTCCAAACTTCTTGGAGGATGTTTTCGTCTTTTTGCGGAGTCTTCTTTTGGAATTGTTGAACTTGGATTGCGGATTCCTTCTGGGTTTTCTGAGAGCTTCGCGTTGGTGGTTTCAGTTCGACATTCTGAGCAATTACATGAATTTACTATTTTTAGTAAATTCTATTTTTAGCAGTTGACTTGTTGACTCCTAATCAGTTGGCTCCACTTTGGCAGTCTGTTCAGACGGTATGGTTGAATTTGGCTTCTGATGCATTTCCATGGTGATATAAGATATTTTATATTATAATGTTATAATTTAACATTATAATTCCTTGTTCTAGCATCATGAATTAATATTGTCTTTAAAAGGGGGACATTGAAGGGTATTTTCACATGGAGGAAATATTTTAATATTTCTAAAGCCAAATATTGCTCAAGGAGTTTGGACGCCAACTTTGGGTGAGCCAAATATTTTATTTAAAAAGTGAAATTTATCTTCTTAAGCAAGTACGCCATCCTGAGGGTGAAGACAAAAGACAAGTCAATGACCTAAAAGAATCTTTGAGGTGGCGCCCTTCTTGGAGGTTTCTAGAAAGCTCTTCTAAAGTTATAAATTGGAGCTCGGGGTCCTCATTTTGTTTATCTGATGAATTTGCAAAGTTATGCTGCCGGATTGGCTTTGGGATTGCTTCGAGGAATGTAAGCCTCCTAGCTTGGCTCTTCTTCTTGCTTGAAAGACAACAACTAGTTGAGAGGTTTAGTTGTAGTTGGTTTCCTTTCATTGTAGTTGGTTCTTCTCACATTCTGTAGTTGAGTTATTGTATTTTCTGTCAATTTTAGAGTTGCTGATTTGTATGGCTGTAGGTTGTTTTTACTCACAACTCAAGAAACAGAAATAATATTGTTTTGGGTACTGTTCCAATCTATTTTCCTATGTAGGGCGACCATATGTGCAAGTTTCCAGAATTTTATTTGAAGTCTATGAATTATCTAAAGTAAATCGCCCTTGCTTGCAGGCAATTTCACTTTGTAAGTGCTTTGGAAGTCGTGCAAAATAAATAGGGGTCTTTGTGAGAAGTTTTTGTGATCCATCTTCATTGTCATCATCATTAGAATGTTTTGCAACTGATTTCAAGTTAAATGAGCGAGTATTGAGAGAGATATGAGCATTTAAGTGAGTTCTGGAGTTGCTGTTTTCACCATTCTTAACTGCAGATCTGTCATATCAGACTTAGTAAAATTATTAATAGGGCTGGGATTGTCTGTCTTAGTCATATTAATCGTTCTGGAGTAGCTCTACATTTCAGCAGTGTGATTATCACTCTAATCCATCGTGCTTGCAGGAGATATATTACATTGTAAGGCTGTTAGTAGTACTAACCAGCCAATATTCACATTTGTAAGCTCTTATTTATATTTCCTACATTTCGTGGAAGAGACTGATCCTTGCCCAGTCTATTGTCTTTCTTTATATCTCCGTCATATGGTAGCTCCCATTCCGTCTCGGGTTGGAAAGCACATTCTTGACGTCGAGTACTTCAGCATTCTTGCTTATTTCCCTTAATTGCATTGTAATTCTTAGCACTCCACCATATGGTCGCCTCCTTTCCATACTGGATTGGGTAGCACATGCTTGGTGTTGAGTTTGTTTCCAGTACTTGTAGCGTAGAAGATCCTCTGACCATATGATCGTCCTTCGCGGACACATTCTTGGTTAGAGTTACCTTCAGTTGCATTTTGTTTAAGGCACTGACGATCCTCTTGCCATATGACAGCCTCTCTCTTGTTGAGATTGAGTGCGCATTCTTGGCAACGAGTTATTTGTAATCTGCTGGTTTGAATTATCTAACCCTAATGGGTGCTCTCTGCATTGTTGTGTATTTGGTAAAAATAAAATAAAATTAAAAATATTTCCAATTCATAAATTTAAACGTGACTATATCAACTGAATGCGTATGAATTTTTGGCATAACATTTAATTGTTATTATAGTCAAAAGAGGATTTACATACAAATTATATTCATTGTAGACTACTTGAAACAATGCAGATTGGATAGAGGTGCTAGTCTTCAAAAAAATCGCTTAGCTTGTAGTTCTTCTCCCATGACCCCCTCACATAGGTGAGACTTCACATATGAGACTACCTTTGCTCTGTCAATAGACAATGATAGAGGATCCACACCATTTCTATATTGTATCCTAGCTCCTACATAAGGAATGCGGGCTCCAACAGTTGCCTTTACACTACTCGACACTACAAAAATAGGCACAATAGGCAATTTGGATGAGAAGTGACAACCATAAGGGAAGAGTCAAGCTTCCGACACCACCTTCAACCTTTCCCCGCATCATCCCAATACTTCCAAAAAGTGATTCAATGCTTTGACTGGGATATATCAGTGAGCTAAAATGACACGACACCCATATGGTCTGAAAGTCTTTATTAATTTGTCGCTAGTCTTCTCGAGTCAAATTTGTATGACATGAATAAAATATGTACTTTTATTTCATATATATATCTATGATTCACTTAGGAATGTATGGCTCCATTAATATGTGCTACAACAATCATAGGGAAAAGTGCAGCTGCCTTTAAGGCTATAAAATGCCATAGAAAAACTCAGCAATCCTTTCTATTAGAAACTGGTGTATGGTATGGTTGCCATGGTTGTAACTAGGCTTGGAAATAATAATTATTTACTCAAATATGTCCTTGATTGCATTACTTTGCCACATTGAAATTTGTCTTGAAACAAGACATCACAAATTTCAAAGCTCCAATCGTTGAAGTCTGAATGTAAAATTTGAGTGACTTTGCCAATAACCAACTAGGGTAGATAGTTTCACTACCGAAATTGCTTGCCCAAGGTTTTTTGTCCTAGGGTTTTTGCTCTAGAAGAAGCTCTCCAAAAATCCCAATAGATAAAATAATTCCAACATAATCCAAAATGAGTTTCCAAATCCTCTTTATACTCTCATTGCTCCTAAAAGTGACTTTATTTAAATATTTAACATTTTCGGCACATTAGTCACTTCAATTAATAATTAATTAATTTAAGTCGTCATTAATTATTTTCCGCACACCCAACTAATAGTGGAAAATGCAGGGGACGTCGATATACTTAGGAACTCACATGGGACTTGATTTACTAAAAATAGGCACTTTCCAAAAACAACATTTCCCTCCAAGATGTTTGGAACACACCTAAAATGCCAAAAATGTTCCCAGAAAGCATCAAGTACTCAACAAAAGCCCCAAAGCTCAATGCCAACCACCGAATTCCATTCTGACAAAGCTAGCATTCACCGAGAAGGTTGGAGCTAACCATAATGCTAAAGTGACTGAAAATGGGTACATTACACATTCTTATCTATATGTCAAACCTTAATTCACGAATCACAGCATGTAATTTTGTAAATATTATATACCTATGTTCCATTCATTGAAATTTTGAATTGAAAAGATAATTGATAATTTTGAGATTCAATGTTATAACTTAATATTTATCATATAATATATCAATATGTCAAACTCAAAGAGAAATCATTAAAAAACTTGAAAATAGTAAAACTAAAGTTCAAATACAATAAAGAAATTGTATCATTCTAATCCTCTCCTTCGTATCTAGATCAAATTCATTTGAACCACAAGAAACCATAGTGCCACTCCCACTAGCTGCATGAACATCATGTGTAGAAGCCTCATCATCATCTATAATGACCCTATGAAATATTCCGAGCCAAATTTTTTCGTTTTTTCAATTTACAAATTACAAGCAGTGCACCCGTTAAGGTTAGAGAAGTAAACCAAAACGTGCAAGAAGCAACTCTAACCAGAATGGCGCCGATGATGGCGAGCATTGGTCAGAGGATCTTCCTATTCTAAATGCAGGAAAGAACTCAACGTCAAGTATGTGCTACCCAATCCAATGCGGAGTGAGGGGCGACCATATGACGGAGTGAAAACTAAAAGTAATGCTTGAAAGAAACTACTGAAAGTTGAAACACTCAACACCCAGAATGTGCTTGCTGACCCAGTGTGGGTAAGTAGCGACCATAGGGCGGAGATGGATTACATTCAATATCAAATGCTGAAAGAGAAAAGAACATTACAATCTTGATAAGCAAGAACTTAAATGGCTGCCAGTACTACTGCCAGCATACAATTTGAAAGATGACAACTTGCTATCAATTATAAATCAGCGTATGTGTAATTGCAACAATATTAGTAATCTCTGTGCTGAGAAATGAAACTTAAATGGAGATAGTATTTGATAGATCCAACCTTGTCCAAGCTTGGCAAATCCTCAATGGAGTCTCCACCACGCTTGAAGAATTCTCACCACCATCCGATGTAGAAGTTGCAGATTTCTGCCCACTGTATATCAGACCTGCACCTTACAGTGAATAACCAGCAACCTATAGAACTCTTGTATTGCTCGGAACTCCCTTAATACTTATTCAAACAACATGAGACTGAATGCAAAACATTCATATGATGGAGGCGCCTAAATCCCAACCAAAGAACAGACCTAAAATGCAAGGATCATTTAATGCACGAATTTCAAGAGACTGAAAAGTACGGCCCAGCCAGGATGGGCGATTTCTTATTTAAAAATTCAGATCTGCTTCAAAAAATCTATAAACTTACAAACAAGGGCGCTTGACCAAAACGGAAGGAATGAGACAATACCCACAACCTAATTTTTTTGTCTTTTTTGAGTTACAAGTAAAAAGGCGAATCTGCTGTAGTAAACAAGCAATTCTAAAACATGGCTAATATGCAGAACAGAAATCTAATATGCAATACGCAGATTACAATGCACAATAATCAATGATCACAAAACTAGACTAATAATCATCACTAGTCGTTGTCTTACAAACGAGAAGAGATGCCCAAGCTAGGAGGCCTTCATTCCTCGAAGCAATTCCAGAGCCAATCCGGCAGCATAACAGTATAGTCGTCAAAAGATCCCGAAATGATGCACCAAGACTCCCCTTTATAATTCTTCCGTTGACTTCGCAAAACCCTAAAATCTGCTTTTAGGTCAAAACCCAATCTCCTCAAGGATGGGCGTACTTTTCCTTCAAAGCTTTAGATTTGACATTTTAATTAAATATCACACTTTGAAATATGCGCCCCTCATAACCTTGCTTTGACTTAGGGAATAATTAAATCATCTCTTAATGAGGGCGCCACCCTCAAGGACCCACTTTTAAAAACAACATTAAGTCATTAAGTCTAAGCCAAGGGGTCAACGTTAAAATATAACATTTAAACATGACCCTTTAAATTAACTGACTTAATTTATCCTTCTGAATGTGCCCTGAAGCCAAAACTGAGCAAGACATCTGACCCAACTGAAACTGGAAGTCAACCGAGCTGAACTCACTGGAAAGCTGCCAAAAATAGAATTTACTAAAAATAGTAAATTCCAAAAAGTGCTCTGAATGCTGAGATGATCATACCACTGCGAAGCTCTCTGAAAACCCAGAAAGAATCCGCCATTGAATCCTCCATCTCAAGCAATGACCTCCTCAAAAATAGGAAACCCTAATTTTATCTTCCGACTAGCCTTCGGGTTTCCAAAAAAAGGCCAACGGTCACATGAATGATCAGGTTTGAGACGGACATTACACCCTAGCAATCTCTAAAACAGATGCATCTAGGTTGACATACTTGAGCTATATCCCAATTCTTCATTGCTCCTTCCTTGTTGTCAACTTTCTTACGTGATAGGAGGCACAAGTTGGAGTGAAAGTAAGCCACAAATCTTTTGCTTTTTTTGCAGCCACTCAGTTGCACTAAATGAGTCAATAAAAGAGTATGTACTCCAATTTTTCTTATTGGAAAAAAAAATTGCAACTTGTTGAAATTGGAGAGAAAGTGGATACAACTTAAAAATACAGAAGAATGGTAAGAAATAAAAATGTTAAAAATAAAAATTATAAATGCTTACATATGATACAATTTTTATTGTAGGAGGTTGGAGGAACATATAACTTTGCCCATGGAGGTACCACCATGTATATGCATCTGTCTTGTAATTGTCTTGAAGAGCACAAATAATATGATCTTGTCCTATGATGAACCTACCAAATTTAGTCCTAATCTCATTCATTGCTGTTGGATTTGAGTAGATTATTCCAAACGTTTTTTGTACACATCAACAACTTCATCGTCTCTATATGGTGTTCTAATAGGAAAATAAACTATTTTCGTGCTGTAATATTTGGGAGATAATGCATATGCAAGGAGATGCAAGGGCATAGTCATCTTGTTCCAGCAATCAAGAATGATTTTTTTCACCCTTCGGAAAAATGTTTCTTTAGGATCATCCTCCTCTGCAATTATGGCCCTTATTTTATTTATCATAGAGTCCATGTCATCATAGCTTTCTCCCAAACATGGCTAATCTATATTAAAAAACTTGATCATACTCATGATGGGGTTGGTGAAACTCAAGATGTAGTCCACACAAGCCCACCACATCATCTATGATCAATGATTTGACCTTTTGGGCCCTTTCTAAATTTGATTGCCTCCACACACTCCATTGGTTGTTAACGACCATGTTGCTCAATGCCTCTCACACCTTCACAAGTCATCTCAAAATGATTGTTTGCGATACGAACGAGTCTTAGCAACCTAATCCAGTGTAAAGAATAAATTAATAAGTTAGTAATAAATTAAAATCTAAATAAGTAAACATGTTATATAAATTTAATTTAAAAGAAATATTTAAATTTCATAAATTTACCTTCAATAATTCCAAATTGGAGAAAATTTTGAAGTTGCCTTGTGATATATGATGATTTTTCACAAACATCTAAATCTCCTCACCCATGGTGTATACATTTTTCACCCACTCTATCTGATTGCCATCTTTTGTATCAACAATTTGAGGGAGCAAATAGTACATGGTGTCCAAAAAATGTGCTCATACCATTCCCCAACCAAAGCACCTACTGCCCTGCAATTCTTTGCATTGTTCATTCTAACTTTAATGGAATTAATGAAAGAACAAGTACAACAAGTGGGTTGAACAACAGTTGTTCCTTTGCTACTCTACCAAGCTTCTACAGACCATGAACACCTGTATTTCTCTGATTCTCCTCGAATACAACACTTAAATTAATCCTCTCATGCCCAAACACATACTCTCCACCTCTATTTACAGTTGTTGGTGATGTAGGAGCATTCTCTTAGGCCCTAGAAGAATCCTCTGAAAAGTGGAAGTCAAAAGGATGTCAATTTGTTTCAATTGTGAGTTTTTAATAGTTGGGGGTTGTTTCTATGGTTTTGGATTTGACTCCAGTCATTTCCGCAAGCATGAATTTGACCCAAAAATGTTGAAACATTTGTGTTCTCTCTACAAGTCTTTTGTTTCTATTATTCTATTCTCATCTCTATCTATTTCATGAATTCAACTTACTGCTTATTTTTTATTACCCTAATCCTTATGGATCAACTAACCATAGTCAATGTGGGCTCATATGGGATGTTTGTGATGGACTAATAGTATGGTGGAGAGGTATAGTTCAAACTTTAGGATACAGAACCTTAGTTCTTGCTAAGGATTGAATGTATACTAAGTCTATCTTTCTATAACCTTTCCTTTTATATGTTCTCTAAGCATCTAAAACTTATGCTTAAGAACATGCTAGCATTATGTATAAAAATAATCATAGCTAATTAATAATGTAGTTTCATTTCTTGCTCCTCAATCAAAAGAGGCACACTTAAATGGCCTCATTTCTCTAGTTGTATTGGTTTAACAATTTAACGACTTTTTCATTTCCATATCTTGATAATTGAATACAAACCCTGGTTTTTGCACTAGAGAAATGCATACCTTAAATGTACCAATATTTTGTTGATGTGCCAGACTCAATAAAGCCATGTAATATCTTTGCTTAGTTGCCATACCATCTCCATGATGAATCATCTCTACAAAAGTAGATGATAATAGTAAATTAAAATATCTGTTGCAATTAAGAACCATAAAAAAATGAATTATTTGGGACTCCAGAACATAACAAAAAATATTATGAAGTGCTCAGCTTCCATACTTTTAAGTATTTGTAAATTGTATGTACCATCATTAATTAAAAGCAATATAGAGATTACTCCACAAAGAGGAACTTGGATCACTTGTTTTGGTTGTATATGAGGATTCATCCTCCATTAAAGCCTCTCTAGGTTTCCTCTAGGCTTTACATATGTATTTGTCAACCTTTATTGATTTTTCCATTATCATCTTTCGAAGGATAGTAAAATAGTGTTAAGTTGAAATACTTGTCCCAAAGTTTAGATGGTTGATGTCCATAAGGATTTGTATGTAAAGGACAAAAGTTGCAATTTATTTAGTTGATATTTTATGTTAGGAAGTTGGATTTACATGGTAAAGTTCTAATAGGTTTTTGTAATGTCCCCGTTTTTAGCACTTCACTTTTCAGTGATTGGTAGCCTATCCCCAGTGTGCTGTCAGCTAGTCAGTGGCAGAATTAGGGTTTCCGACTGCTTGGTGGGTTCTCTTGATGATTCAGGGTTTTGCTTGTTGGAGTTTGGTTGTTTGGATTTGGATTCCTTCTGGGTTTTCAGAGAGCTTCGCAGAGGTATGACTTGCAACTGCGTCGGGCAACCTTTCCGGACTTACTATTTTTAGTAAGTTACGACGGCTACATCCTGGAGTTTGGGATTTTGGATTGCGGATTCTTTCTGGGTTTTCAGAAAGCTTCGCATTGGTATCACATGCACTTTGATCCGGGCAACTTTCTGGAATTTACTATTTTTAGTAAATTCTATTTCTGGCAGTGGTCCTATTGGTTTTGGCACGGATGGCTCTCATCTTCAGTCAGCTTAGTTGGTTTGATCAATTTTGGCCTTGGGATGCATTTTGGAGAGATAAGTTCATTTTATTTAAATAATATTATGTTAATGTTATATTTTAATGTTGACTCCCCCCTTGGCCTAGCTACATCACTTCAAGTTGTTCTTAAAAGGTGTTCTTCAAGGGTGGGCGCTTCATTGAAGGAAATTTATTATTATTCAAAGGTCTATTTCATGCTTGAGTTGGATGCCTTCTTTGAGGAGGGAATTAATTTAAAATTAAAGTCAAATATTGCTTGGAAAATGGGACGCCATCTTTGGAGGGAAAGGAGTTATTTCAAATTTGAAAAGTTAGGGTTTCTAGAAGCTTCTGGAGAGTCTTCACAAAGTTATAAAAGGAGGTCTTGGGTCCTCATTTGGATTATCTTATGTCTTGAGTAAAGTTATGCTGCCGGAATGGTATTTGGATTGCTTCGAGGAATGAATGCCTCCTAGCCTTGGCTCGACTTCTTGCTTGAAAGACAGCAACTAGTGGAGAGTTAGATTGTAGTTGAGTGAGATTTGTAGTGAGATTTTGCATTGTAGAAGTTGTTTTGCATTTGTAGTTCAGTTTCTTGCATTTTAATCAAAATCTGGAGTTGCTGATTTTGTATTGCAGATTGAAGTTTATACTCATAAGTCTTTGGGCGAATTTATTTTGGTTCTGGGTAGTTTACCCATGCATTTGCTAGCCTTGGGCGCCCCTCTATGCCAAGTTGCAGATTTTTTAGAGGTGTCTTGGATTTTATCTTGTTGGTAGAACATTTCTTGAGGCTGTTCCATTATGTTTTGCCTGGCAAGTGTTTAGAAAAAAAAATACTTCAATTTGTCAGCTGTTTCTTTGTCTAGTCTTCATTGTCATCATCCTAGCTTTCATTTGCATCAAGTCTCATGTCATTCTGGCAAGTATTGAGTGAGTTGTGAGCATTTTAGTGGATTCTAGGGTTGCTGGTTATGCATATTAAGTTGCTGTTCTGTCATATCAGCTTGCGTAAAGTCTATCTTTTGAGTTGGGTTTGGGTTGAAAGTCTTTGTGATCATTGAGGAGACATTATACTATATTGCAGCATGGTTAGACTTTCTTATTCTATGTATTTGGTAGGCAAATCTCTAATTATTGTAAGCTGAACAGTAGTACTGTCAGCAATCTTACTTCTTCTCTGTTATTTCATTGTAATACCCGCTGGATAAGTGGAAGAGGCTGGCTTGCCGCCTATTTACTTTGATTTGCATTGTAATATCTTACATCTCCGCCCTATGGTAGCTCCATTCCCACTCCGGGTTTGAAAGCACATTCTGGGTGTTGAGTTTACTTTCAGCATAATAGAAGTTAGGGATCCTCTGACCATATGCTCGTCGTCATCCGGCGCATTCTTGGTTAGAGTTCTTTATTCAGCTTTGCTTTGAGATCCTCTAACCATATGCTCGTCGTCATCCGGCGCATTCTTGGTTAGAGTTGAATTCCGCATCGTTTTGGTTTAAGTGCTAACCCTAACGGATGTGTTTGCATTGTATCTCATTATTGAAAAAATTGAAAAAAATTGGTTCGGAATATTTCAGTTTTAATTTTAAATTTTATATAAAGGAAAAAAGTTGCAATTTATTTAATTGATATTTTATATTAGGAAGTTGGATTTACATGGTAAAGTTCTCATAGGTTTTAATTTTAAAATTTTAGATATTTTTGGTAAATCGAACAAAATAGTAGCAATATTGTAACATTTAATATGAATGGTATAGTTGTTGGAGAAGAAGACTGTAAGGTTTCAATGAGAAAAGGAAAGAACCATCTCCAATAATATAAATTGATTTGAATACAAAAAGTAAATGGTGGGGGTAAAAGCACACACAGGAGGGATTTACACATATAGATCCCACTAACAATGCAAAAAAGTTTGAGTGAAGCCTCTTTGTCTTAGATTAATAGATAAAAATGATGAGGATATACATAACTTAGGGTTTTCCTTCAATTAGTACTTGACGAGTGTTGTACTGTAATGTCCCCTTTTTAGCCCTAAGCGTTTTAGTGACCATTAGCCTATTTTCGAAGTCCCATAGGCTATTTGGAAGCATTTCAAGGGATTCCAAGATTCTTGGAGGGTTCTTGCTAGGATTTCAAGGAGTAATTGCAAAGGTTTTCTAGAGAGTTTTCTAGGTTTTTTGGGTTTTCTGAGACCCTTGGTGGGCATTCACTGCCATTTTTAGCAGTGTCTATTTTTAGCACTTACTATTTTTAGTAAGTCATAGTTGCATCTCAAAATGGGCTTATTTTGAGTTTGGACACACACACACACTATTTTTTGCAGTATGCTATTTTTAGTAAGTGCTATTTCTAGCAGTGGTCCTCGCAACAATTTGGTGCAAGGTTTCTATTTCTGGTCGTGGTGGCGATTTCAGTTGTTGGTATCTTGTTACTTTTGGCAATTTGTGCTTCCAACAGAGTTCGGAAATGGAAATATTGCAACTTAAGTTATTAAGTTATAAAATTCGAAAAGGAAAAATATAAGATGTAACTTAAGTTATAAGCTCACTTTTGTACCCCACACCTAGGATTGGGAACTTTAAGTTGTTTTAAAAAGGGGCCATGAAGTTGGATGCCCAAGATGAGTACTTTATTGAAAAATTAAAATAAATAATACTCCTCTAGAGTGGTCCCATTTGGAGGGAAAAGCAATTTGAAATTTAGAGCCCAAATTCCTATTTAAACCCCCTTAGAGCTCTCATTTGGTTATGTTGAAGTTTGATAACGTTATGCTGTCAGATTAGAACTAGAGAGTTCTTTCCTAAATCTTCAGGGGACAAAAACTCTCTCTAGGTTGTTGGTTTTGGAGTTGAAAAACAATCCCTAGCTGGCTGAGTGTGATTTCATCCAAGAGTCACCATTGGGCTTACAAGTAGAGTATTCACTTCTTGGTTTGGTCATTTTGGTGTTTTGTTTGAGTTGCATTTTATATGGTGATTATCCTGACTTATTATTGAGTTTTTGGAGTGAAATACTTGAAGTTTCCTTGTTGGGCCATACACCTTCCTGGTACAAGTCGTACCATCAGTTGGGCATATGCTTTTTGAAGATTGTGAACCATTTTATGGTTATCAATCCATAGTATCTTCTGACCTGGGCGACCAAGGAGGAGTGTTTGCATGATTTTACTTTGAAGTTTCTGATTTTATGCAAGCTGGTTGCCATATTGCAGGCGGTGCCATTCCTGTAGCTTGGCATGAGGCTTTCTTGTGGTGAATCTCGCCATTTTCCAATCTCTTGAACCCCTTAGGGAGGCACCTATACCTTGCATTACTCTAGCAATCTAATTGAGAGTGAACTCAAACCTTGTTGGAAAGATAGATGATCATGAAGGTTGCCTGTATGTGCACACAGTGACTTCTAGGTGTTGTCGACCGCTGTAATGTTATTTTTGAGTTAATCCATCACTAAACTTGCTGTTGTACTCAGATTTATTAATGCAGTTTCAGTTGGGAGGACCTATGTGAAATATCCCACCCTAATCTGAGATATTTGCTTACTGATTTTTGATATTTCTATTTGTTTTGGTTTTGTAGTTTTTGAACAAATTTCCATATAATGCATTGTTGGCGTAAAACTAACACCCTCACGGAGTGCAGGTTTTATGCAGGACAGCTATATACTGCTAGCGTAATGGGTGCTCTTCAAATTAGGAAGCTCCACCGTAGTGCTGGGATCGTGGAAAAGAAAAAGTAATCTAAGTCCTATCTTTTTGTTTCTCGGTGAAAGAGTACCAAGGTTAAGAAAACCAAAACGTTCTGCGATAAGAGTTTTCTGGTTTTAGCAGATCGTGCTACAACTAAGCTAACTACTTTAAATCTATCCAGTTTCCTCAAGAAAACAGAGCATGAGGAAATAAAGCAAGGTTGACTATCTGACGATAAACAAGTATAGATTCTCAACTTGAAGGCAAGGTGGCGCATCTATCAGCTCAATCTAGACAAGTTTATTGGTTACAACATCACATGATAAACTGGATACGGATTCTCTACTTGAAGGCAAGGTGGCGCATCTATCATCTCAATCCGAATTAGTTTATTGTTCACGACAACACACGATAATCAAGTGCAGATTCTCTACTTGCAGGCAAGGTGGCGCAACTATCATCTCAATCTGAACAAGTTTATTAAGCACAAAACAGATTTCTCTAAACTATGGAAAAAATTCAACATTACAATGCATGAAACCCTATGTGGCATAACAATTGATCATAATAGTAAAGGCAGCATGAACAAATGCAAAAAGAGCAATGTGTGAGGCAAGTGGTGCCCGTATATTTCTCTCTCTCCAAGCAAAGTTAATTACAAATGAGCAAAAGCTCTTATTTATATACATCAAGGTGTAGGAACCTAAATCGCAGCAGGTTAACTCTGATCTTGCAATGCATGCAAGATTTATTATTAAACCTAATGAAGTAAACTATGCAGTTAGCGGAAAGCTACCATCGATTAGCAAATTACATTTAACCTAAATAGACCATGTGCAAGCATGCATGTCCTTATTTAAAAACGAAGTTAGCGGACACTACCCTGATTAGCAGAAACCTATACCAACTCCTGTGATGATAATTCGGGGGGCCAGAGATAAGCATGTGTGAAATCAGCAAGTGAACTCAAGACTAAAAGTCGAGTTAACTGCTGCTCATGACTCAACCCTCGAATTTAACTGCAGGTTCCAACTGGCAGATCATTCCATGTCATCTCGATCTAACACTTCGATCAAGAACTCATCAACCTCTGTGTCATCTGGCACTTTGATGCTGTCCAAAACAACAGTCTGTTTCTTTAGTTCTCTGCCACTTTCTGTAATTGTGTGCATGCCATCTTTACAATCTTGATTCGCCTTTTGAGGCCCAGCTGGAAATAAGCGAAATATTTATTCTCTAACCTGACCTGGAAACTCGCCGAGGCCATCGAATCAACTACCGAACTTCGTACATGCTTATCCAACTCAACATCACGTGCCATCTTCAAGAAGATAAATGACCACCGATCTGAACAAAACCCGACAAGTGCAGTACTCCAACCACATCATCTTTTAGTGAAAATAACTTTCGGTAGGATCTTCTCTCACATATTCCATTTTGAAGAGTGCTCTCTCAAGTAAAAGCTTTCTCCTGATCGTCAATCTCCAAGGCATCATATGCAACAGACAACTGGGACACAAGAATTCGATCCTTGGCTAAACTCTATGCAACTGAAACCTCGAGCAACTGAATACCTTGATGGAGTTTATGTGTGTCACTCCTCAATTGATACAAATCCGCAAGAAAGGCGTTGACACAGCAACTAAACCTTCAATCAATTGTCCAAAATGCCTTACTTGGTACGATGGCCGATCGGCTACCGTTTGATACGTAGGTGTATTACGAGGAAAACAGGCTCTACTTGAATTTTTGTGAACAAGATTAGAGATGTACTACTTGACTATTTTCAGCTTTAAGCAAAGCCTTATCTTCTCCATCCTTAAGTGATTAAGCTCTTCAAGATTATTAGCGGCGATCTTAAGAAAGAGTCACATCTCTGTCTCGGTGGTCACGCCAAGATTTGCCTTAGTAAAAGTGAAATCACCAACTTCGACTTCATCTAAGCTTTTACCCTTTGGAGGAACAGCAACTTCTATAACAATTTATGATTCTGGAGTCTTTTCAATATGCACCTGTTTCTTAATCTTTTTGTTCGACCTTCTCTGATAAGGTTCACCAAACTCAGATAAATCAAGGTTGTATGAAGGTTCTCGCCTCTGTCTCCCCAAAAACTTCTCGAGCCAACAAGACTGAACAATATTTTCAATTCAAGGAGAGACTGTCCCTGATGTATCCACCTGTGGTGGTTCAGTTGTCTCCGATCCTACTTGAATTGGTGTCTTAGGCTCAGAATCTATGTCAATAGGTTGTATGTGAGGCGGACTAGGAGGTTCAATGTGAGGTTCAGCCTGAATAACTGTCTCTACTGGAATCTCAGGAACATTCTCAACTTGTTTCTGCTTCCTCTTACCAGTAGCTCTCTTCTCTGTGTTTCCACTGAGTCGAACCCCTTCAGGAGGTATCACAATAGCCTTGACTCGAGGTCTTGCCCTAGAAGTAGAAGGCAACGAAGAGAAATCCTTTGGCGGCTCTGCTACAGGAACTGACTTCCGCTTCCGTTTGCTCTCCAAGAACAACCTGCTAGTCTTGATAACTGATTTGGAAACTTCCTCGATAGAAATACTCTCCTTAGCATACCAATCAGGTGAGTGAAGTGACTGCCGAGCAACTTGATCTTTGATATATGAATTGAGAAGAACTTCTCCATCATCATCTGATAGACCATCAACATCTTCTGATAGGTAATCAGAGAGCTGACCGATAGTGAGTCTACAATAGTGACGACGACGAACCTCGAATTCATCTTCACAATTAGCCCAGAAATCCTCAAGTGCTGGCTTATGTGCAATCCCTCGCTCTAATCTGTCTGCATAATGACCGAGAGGATCATAGGAACGCCTCTCAGTATGAGTCTTGAGTTTAAACCTTTCTATCTCGGTTGACATAAGCTTGGCATCTGTTGCCGCATTGCATGTGAAAATTCCCAATGTAAATGGAAAATTAGCCGCAGTCTTATGACGATTGCGAAGAAAGAAATGAACATGTTGCATCTGCCTGAGAAACTCCATGAAGATGATCTTGTCTGAAGGATACCTCGGTAACATCATGGGCTCTCCAACATATCCATAAACCCGAATGTATGTGAAAGTAGGGAACTGGATAAACCAATCCGCCCAAGTGTCCATCGCTGATTTAGCCTCGGCAGAAATACGAATGTGCATTTCGTTGTCAAGATCTCTAACTGTCCTCATAGAAAAGTGATCGTTGACTGCTCGGAAGTCTTGCTCGGATTGAGAAAACTCCAACTGAGGATAATATTCATGAACTCGTTGAACACCGAGAGTGCCATTAGTCTTCAAATGCTTGTAGCTGCCCTGAAATGCAACCAAGTAAACCAAGTATGATATCATATGAAACTCATGATACTTGAGAAAATTAGTAATCTGCTGATGTAAGCAATCACTAATCAACATAGCCCAGTCAAAATGCTCTGTGCCATCAAGAATTCTGGTAATTAGGTAAAACATCCATGAATGGAAAGTGCTAGCATCCTGTTGACCGGTAACTCGGTTGAGCAAAGTTATCAAAACAGCAACTTCGTCCTTGAATTCACCACGACCAACCTTTTTAGGCATGTTAGTCTTTTGAACTTTCAGCCATTTCTGAGCCACTTTTCTCTGCGAATGCTGTTGATCACCATCCCATATCTTCTCACAAGCCTCAATAACCACAGTAAAGTTATCTGAACGAGGAGGAATAGCAAAACATTTCTCTATATCCTTTGGTTTGATACTGCAAACAACCCTCCCGTCAACTGATTTGATTTGTCGTGAAGATGAGTCATAATGCTTCATGCAAGCAAGAACGAACTCAAGATCGAAAGTAGTAACAGGAATGGATGCTGCTGCCAGCAACCCAGAACGCTCAAGATTTCTCAATGCATTGCTGCTAACACCCTCCAGACTGCTCAGAATAACCACTGGATAAACATGATTTAGGTCTGTATCTGAAGTTTTGACAAAATTATGCATAAGAGCCGATTGGCCTTATACTCAATGAGATTGAACTGCATTTTGACTTACTATAAATAGTAAGTGCTCCGTTTGTCTTCAAATTTTACTAGCAGATGGCTTGAAGGATGTTGATTGCGGTGGTTTACACCGGTTTTCGAAAATTCAGACTTTTTACCCCTCTTTTCAGGTCTCGAAGCTGGAAACCCTAATTCGTTCTGCATGCACATCAAATAATCTCCGTTTGTTTTCGTTTTTGCTGCATTGCGATCAGCTCATGATTTTGAAGTGCTGGGAGGCGACTGCCGGGACGCATCTGCTAAAAATAGTAAGTTCCCAAATGAGTGTTTATCTCCGTTTGCATG
>VDFB02011337.1:0-21927 GCA_007258455.2 Sequoia sempervirens
AATTCTATCTCCACATAGTTTTGAAATAATATAGATAACTTATTCAAATTCTTTTACACAAGTTTCCAAATCGATTTCTCTAAATTTTTCCACTTATACCGCTTTTTCCATGATGATCCCGCACATACCCGAAGTCTAGAAAGTGTAGAAATGTGTTACAACACTTTGCAACACCTTCGACATCAATGAATGCATTTTATATGGGTCCAAGACCTAGTGTGGATGTGTAAAACACCTCAGGACACTGAATCAAGGCCTCCTTAAGTCCAATTTATCATCAATTATTCTCCAAATCAAGCACCATTTTTTCTATGGTACATTTAGCCCCCACTTTAGTGAGAGGATGAACTTGCTTCAAACTCACACTAAAGTACACATTCGAGAGAGGGTTGCAATCATACCCATGCGAATGACAAAGGACAACAAAGATCAAAGGAGGTGGCCAAGCCCCCAGAATCAAAGATCCAAAGTCAAACCGACATAAGCACAAAAGGACACATGCAAGGTGAATGATATACAACAAAACAAGATATACGAACATGCAATGGAAATAACTTGAAGAAAGAGAAGTATAAAGGTGGATCAAGCTTTGACCATTTGTCCAACATGTTGTGGATCAGATCTAGGCTGTTTTTCCAAAAAGAAAATGCATACTCACTTTAGGGCAATGGAACTATTGGTTGTCTTCTAGGTGAGAAATCCCAAAAGGTGAGAAACATATGCCCAGTTGGTATGTACTCACAAACACATAGGCGTATATGGGGAAAGTTGTGCCTTGGAATGGGCTTCTCACTCAACCATGCCAAAGTTATACCTCTTGATAACTTTAATAATGATTCACAAAAATGATCTTCGAGCTCTATGAGGTAAGAAAAACTTCATATTCTTAACACTCATAGACACTGTAAGTTCCATATGGTATAGGGTTTGTTCAAAGGGATTTAGCTTAGTCCATGCAATGTCTCATCCTAGGAAACATTGTACCTAATGTTTCCAAGAGAGGAAGTTGCAAGAAAAAGAAAATAACATAATGAAATGTGAGTGGTGATGTATTCCCCCACTTTAAAGCGGTTGTGAACACCAGTACTATGAGAAATTGCTTTAAAGTAGAAGAATAAGGCAAGAGAGCTTACTCAGAAATCCCTATGCCAAGTCATATGTTTTCAAGAAGCTACATCATGAAAAGGGTAGCATGTCACATGAGAGCCAACTTAAGGCACATTGTCCACACCCCAAGCTTGCTCGTATATATTCATGAAAGGTTAATTATGAGCCAAAGGAGGAAACAAAAGGTGACTCATGAGGTCAAGGCTACATAACCCCTTATCCCCACTTAGTGCAGAACAAGGGTGAGCCAAAATGGTTGATAAGATGCAAGGTAGAGTGAAAATAAATATCAATTAGAGGAAGTAGGTGCCCCCACATAGGGAAGTATACCAAACTCCTTAAGATGTTGGATTTTACTACTCAAAGCCTTACAGTCATTGGTGGAATGACCATGAAATCTATGGTAAGCACAAAATGAAGTCTTGTAATAACATTTCTTTTGAGTTTGTGGGGGAAGGGATATCAAGTGATCTTAGAGGAGTCTCGACAAGATACCCGCTTGATCAAAGGGAGAAGTAATTTCTATTGTTGCTGGCAAAGAGATGTCTTGCATAGTACAAGCTATCATACCTACACAAGGCTCTTTAGATTGCACGATTTTGTTCTCACTCACATAGGAGGATGGAAAATCTATCGAATGAAAATCTTTAGTGCTATGCAAGATGACATTGATGTTAAGGGAAGAATTCTTTGTGTGTTTTGGGTCAAGCAAAAGATGAAGACCAATAGTGTCGATCAACTTAGGATGTACTATTGTTAAGGTTGGTTTAGAAGGATGTTTTGTGATAGTGGTAATGTTAAGGGATGGCTTTTTTATCTCTATTAAAGGACAATAACCAAGACCATGAGTCATTTGTTGTCTATTAGGCTCTATAGGGTTGCAGATACCTTTCTCTCGAGCACAACCTTTTCCACTATAGCCAAGTTGTTTCATGAGTTCATAACCTTTTCCTTAAAGCTTCTTCATTACTTTTGAAGTTGGTGGTTGTTCATTATTAAGTTCATCAAAGGTTGTTGTGTAACTTGATGTCTATTGTTCTAAAGTGGTTGAGATGGATTCTTGTGAAGTATTTTCTATGTTTTGTGTTGACAAAGTTGTGGTTTATTTTTCCTTGCTAGAGTCTTTGTGTATGATCTGGTATTCTCCAAAGGAGGTGGGTGTGAAGTCTAAGGAACCACAATCATCATCTTAGAGCTTTGAAATTGGTCCAATATGTTGGATGGGGTCCACTTGTGTGGTTGGTGTTAATGTGTTCAAGGGATTCTCTTTGTTTTTCTCAATTCTTAAACAACTATTTGGATGAGTGTCATCTTCAAGTATGTACAATTTGTTGTTGTAGATGTATTTCATTTTTTGATGAAGAGTAGAAGGTACACCATTCATTGCATGAATCCATAGTTTTCTGAAGAGAATGTTATGTGCAAGATCATTAGGCATAACATGGATTGGTGTTTCCAATGTGGCCACTCCAACTATAATAGGTAAAGTGATCACAGCAAGCGGTTTTTTGCTTATATTGTCAAATCCCCTGATGGATAAAGGATTGGGTCGAATGTTTGATTTATCAACACCAAGTCTATTGAGAAGGTTCAGTCCACATACATTAAGAGTGGAACCAATATCCACAATAGTTATCTTAATCCCTTTTACTTTGTATTGAGCTATGATCATAAAAGCTTCATTTTTTTTGCACTTCCAAAGGAGGAAGCTCACTTTGGTGGAAAACAATGTCAACATTTATTCCTTAGATCATGGTTTCTATTTCAGTTGGTTGCGTATTAGAAGGGGCAAGAGCTTATTGCAAGGATGCTTGAATCACGTTGTGATAGTGAGGGGAGGCTTGAATAATGTCCCATAATGAGATTTTAGCAAGAGTATTCTTTATTTTTTGAAAAAGATTGTACTCCTTTCCACTAGGAAGGCCTGGTAAGATAGGTTTAGAGGGGATAGGATTAGGAAATTCTAAGGGTGTTGGGGTTGGTTGTAGTGGTTGTTGATTATTTCGAGTGTTATATGTATGATCAACTGTATTATGACTCAATTGTTGTGAAACATTATTCTTAGGTGGGTAGAGGATGAGTTTGGGTTTGTTTTGAGTTGGAGGCTTATGTGAAGGGGGGTAAAGGATAAGTTGAGGTTGAATAATGTTAACATCCCTTAGCAAGTGAGAGTCTATATTATTGTTGTGGTTCTTGTCTTGCATCATGATATCCTTCCTAGGAGGAGGATTTTGAGGAGTACAAAATGAATTTTCTTGACATTCTAAGGTTGGTTCTTCTAAAAGAACTTCTTCACAAGTAAGATAATGATCAATGATTGAATTTTCTTGCCCAAGAAGGGTTTTTATAGGTGAAGGGGGACAACTATGATTCTCATGACCTTCATGGAATAGGTTTTTTAGCATTAATGTATTGTCTTCATAGCAATGAGAAATACTAGGAGAAGAAGAAATTGTAGTGTCATGAGTATATATGGTTGTTTTATGTTGGTAATGAATGTATTTTCCACTAAGAGAGGTAAAATGAGAGAAACAACTAGGATTCTCAAAACTCTCACAAATTGGTTCTTTCAACACCATGATATTTTCTTTTCCAATACGAGAGATATTAGGAGAAGAACAAATGTGATCATTAGGAATGTCCAAGGTTGTATTCTCTTGCACTAAAACACTCTTAGAAGGATAAGATAGGCAATGTTTCCGAATATGTTTAGTGATGTAAGATACTAGCATTGTGTGAACAAGAATGAAAATCACTTGTAACCATTTCATGCAATATTTCAGCAATATAAACAATGTATGTACAAAAATGGAAAACATGCTTATCCAATGTATGTAAAGTTTTAAGAATAAAAAGAATGTATATGAAATAATGAAAAGTAATTTTACCAAAATAATGCAAAGTTTTATGAATAGAAACACGATGTATGAAAAAGTGAAAAGTACTTTTATCAATGTTATACAAAATTGTAGAAATGTGAGCATTTTCAGATCGAAGGATTGAAGTGATTTGAAAGATGGGTGGTGTATAAAGATGTTTTTGAGTTATGTGCATTAAAAAAATGTTTCAAAAAGTCTCCATACCTATAATATATGGTATTAGGAGGCTGAGGAAGCATAGAAATGAGGTTTCTATTGTTGTAATAAACTGTTAAAAATCTGAACTCGGACTGATTCGCCCAGAAAGGTGAATGAGTCCCAGTAGGGGTTTTCTTGCAGAATTTTTATAAATTATTGATGGATTTTCATGCTTTTGATGTTGTAAGAGGAAGACCTAAGATGAAAGTGGAAGATTTCAGAAAATTTCAATGAATTTGGATGCCAAAAATGCACTTTTCGTGAATGCAAAATTTGAAACCCTAGAATGCAATGTAGTGCAAGCTAATGAACTAGGATGATGATGGACTCCAAATCAGAGAAGAAAGTATTAAAAAAGTAGGTTCACCAAAATGAACCATAGATTTTAGGGGTGTGAAATACTATGACTCTCTTTTGCTTAATTAGGGTTGTTCACCTAAAGGAAGGACCTCACACCAAAATCTAGGTGGTTCACTCAAATTAATGTGTGTATGATAGAATTATGACTAAATTCAATGAAATAGATGCAACTAATTGATAGAATGGATTGGATATTAATGTGAAACTATTGAAATGTATGTTGTTTGAAAACACATTGTGTAATACAAAAACACCTAGAAATGTAAACAAAACTAAACATAAATGGATGAAACTGAAAGTGTGCACCTGAGATCTAGATGGAGACTAGAAATGAATTCTGGAATGATGTTGATCCTAATTTTTAGGCCTGGTGGGATTCATTCACCATTCTAGGTGAATCAGTCCCAGTTCTATGAAATTGTTCCAGAGCCCGTTTCAGACAAAAGGGTATCCAAAAATTTAGAAAACCAAAATCAAGCCTAGTAGTGGGACTCATTTTCCACCCATGGTAAATGAGTCCACTTTTAAATTTTTGAAGATTCAAAGGTGAAAATAGGAGCCTTCGGTCTACACTTTCTACTTCTCCAGGTGTTTGATTCTGAAACTGTTGAATTTGAGCCTGAAAGGAACTTTTTGTGGGTATTTTGACTTATCCAATGAAGAGATGAATTGAAAAAATTTACAATGCAATCTTCAATGATTTCTAAGCCTCCAAGATGTCTAAATCTATGAACACACAAGACATGAAAGAGAAATGTTGGATGTTAGGGCATGGGGGTTTGCCTTGGTAGAACCTCTTTTAGGTAATTAAACCAAAATAGAGAAAGAATGTAATGAAACATTCAATAATGGAGTTATTACCTTTCCATGATGATTGATCTTGAATTCTTGTAGAAACATGAAGAATCTACCCTTGAATGTCTTTGGAAGCTATCTTGATGACTTGCAATGATGAAACCCTACTTGCTTGGCTTGAGAAAAGAAGATATTGCATTACGGCTTGTTGTATGAGTTAATGGATGAATGGGGCCCTGAAATGGATGGAAATTTATTTATACACACACTATTCCCCACTCACCCGCTAGTCACAACATTAATGAATAAAAAACTTGAAAGAAATTTTGAACATTTTGAATTTGGAGCCAAGAGGGGAACTCCATTCACCACCCATGGCGAATGGGTCCACCAGCCTGCAAGTGGGTGTTGGGAAATAAGTTTCTTTTAATGTTTGTTGGGTTTACATTCAAAATTACACTTAATTAAGGACTATAAGTGCATAAAGGGGCCAAATAAAGCATAAGAAAGGTGTATTTAGTGATGACAAGTCTAGGAAAGTGCAAAATCTTGTTACAAGAGTTTATGACACTTTGAAATAGGACTTGATAAGGGATACAAAGATGATATTTAGATGAATTAAAATAAGAAGAGTCTAGAAAAGTGTAGAAATGTGTTACAACACTTCACAACACCTTTACAAGACATCAATGAATGCATTTTATAAGGGTCCAAGACCTAGTGTGGATGTGTAAAACACCTCATAACACTGAATCAAGGCCTCCTTAAGTCCAATTTATCATAAATTATTCTCCAAATCAAGCAAGTTTCCTTTTTTCTATGGTACACAAATCCAAGCAAACAAATCCAAGCAAATAATGGCTAATGTTTTAAGCACCTAGGGTTAATCTAACAAAACCAAAAACTAGATAATAGAAATTTTCCAAAAAACTAAGAAATTAGAAAAAGTAAAAATGTGCCCTAATCTAGAGAAATTGTGTCATTTCAGTTGGAAATTGCATCAATTTGTACCTACAACCTCCAAAACTAGAATTTGTGTACAAATTTTCCAAATTTGTCCTTTCATGTCAGATTCACCAATGTAAGCAGGGCTAAAATTATCAAGGTTAGGAGATAAATCATATAAATCAAACCCTAATAGAAATGAATTACAAATAAGCATAAAGACATACAAACATGGAACAATATTACCAAAGAGTCTTCATACCACCATTGATTCACCTTCATTGCACTTCTCCATTTTGCTTGATATGAATAATTTCCCTCAGTTTTTTGAGTATGAAAATAGGCTTGATGGCAATGTCAAAGAAAAATATTGAATATTCTAATTAACTATGGATGCACTTGACTTGATGTTGATAGACTTGATAGCATAAGATAGCATAACATTGCATAAGCTTGTGTAAGTTGGTTGTAGATGACTTGTTGATAGATCTCAAAATGGAAATGACAAGGTCTTTTATAGGTAATACAATTTTGAATGAAGGGCTAAAATTGAATGTTAATAATCAATGGCCAAGAATAAAAGATGTAGTATAGACTAGGTTAGGGAAAATGGTAAGATTAAATTATAAATAATTTAATCAACGGTGGAGGTTAATTGAGACATGGATAGATAAGGATCAACATGGATAAAGAGGTGAGAGGAAATTAAATAATAAAAATTATTTAATTTAGGTGGCCAATGAATAATTAAATAATTAAAATAATTATTTAATTATAGAAGAATGTGACAAAGAAGACCTTTTGAATTAAATAATGATTTAACCGAAAATTCAAGAGAGTGGACCAGATTAAATAAATAAAATTTATTTAATTAATCAAAGAAGAATAAATATAGAAATGAATTAATTAAATAATTAAAATTATTTAATTAATAAAAGACTTATGACTTTAGAAAATAATTAAATAATTAATATTATTTAATTACCAAAGACAAAAGGGGAAATGATGGAGAATTTAGAAGTTGTAGACCTAAGACAATATTTAGTGTCTATAAAGATTATATTGTGAGTCAAGATTTTCATCAACAAGATTTTACAACATGGTTTATGTATAATTTGAAACAATCCACATATCAAATTCGCATAATTCAATAATGGAGTATTAGGTTTACATGCTTTCTTTGAGTAATTAGATCTTAAGTTGAGTTATATATTCCTGATTTTTGTTTTATTCATTCAATAATTTCATCCAAATTCATTGGTTAATGTGTTTAATTGATCTTTCTTTTGTGGGGTTTTAGTATTTTCTAACCCTAATTGCTTAATTTGTCTATTAATCCATTTCCCATTATTCCTGTTATATTTTTTTGCAATCTCGATGGGATCCAAACCCATAAAATGATGTCTTAATCAGTTTTTTATGAAGCTATAGGTCACAATTATTCATTTGAAACATATCGACACTTATGATCTCTTTACAATGGTTCTTTTGACATAAAATATTGTAGGGGCATCTAGATGCACCTTTTGAGGAAAATGTTTTCATGATTGATAAAAAATGTTTATTGGTTTCATTGGAGTCAATAAGGTCATTTAAGACCATTTGGAGTCATTTTGAGTCATTTAAATCCATTTTGTAATAATTTGGATTCAAGTTACAAAAGTTGAGAGTTATCAAAATGTTGTCAAAAACATGTAAAAGTTGTCATTAGAGTTAACTGAGGTTTTTGGTCAATTTTTTTAGTTTGAAATCATTGTAACATGTTAAATATTTCTTGAATCATTGACCATGTGGGTTGGAGAAGGTTGGTTGAAGTTGGAATGAAGAAAATATCAAGTTTGCACATTCAAAATTCCATCAACTTAAAAAGTTTGACTGTTCTTTCACATTGTATGGATTTTTACTTGTTGTTATAGACAATAAGCTGATTGGAAAAGTTGAAGGGGTTCATCACCTATGAAATTATTTTTGTTTTACTCAAATTCATTGATTTTTGAGAAAGATACAAGCATTTTTGTGAAAATTGCTCTAAACCCTACCTAGGGTTTCAAACTTGCAAAAAAATGCCATAACTCAAGTTTCCACAATGGGAAAATGCTTCAAATTGGTGGGAAATTATATCTTGGCATAATCTACATCCCTGAAAGTTTTGAGATCATTTCATGCATGTGTGAAGGAGATCTCTTTGACAAAAAAATCAGATTTGTAGTGAAACGGTCCTAACAACCTTAGGTACTTGGTGTCTTTGAATGATCCTTCCATTTTATGTGAATGGAGGGTTAAAGAAACATGTTGGTGTGATGTTAGAAGCCTAAAAAGTTTGAGAACTTAGATAACAAGAATTACTTCCCTTTTTTTTTAAGTCATTGCCTTGTCACACCTAGGAGCAACAATATCTAATTTGCACAAATCTTTGCATTGATCACTTGTTTGGGGTTGTATATGTTTGGGAACCCTTGGAGAATTTTGAAACAAGTTTGAGCACACCATGTTTTCCCTTACCCCATGCTTTTTTCAAGGGTTGAGTGATGCTAGGGTGTTGTCCCATGTGTTAGGCTTGAGGAACACATTACCAAAATGACCAAAGAAGCACTTGTGCCTTGTTTTCTTTAAAAACATGATTGGAAAGTGTCAATATTGTTGTTTTGAGTCCTTCCCCTCTACATCATTTTTCGTATCAAAGCTAGAATCTCTTTAGGAAATGATTTATTATATTGGGTAATGTGGTTTAGTGAGATTTGATGTTTAAGGATGACTCTTAATATGAAGAAAGATGGGAAAAGGGAATCATCATTGTTAAGTACATTGTTCAAAAAGGCAGAGAGGCTACAGGAGAAAGAAATGGCAGCCAAGAAAACAAGAAAGATGGAAAAGGACATATTATTCTAGACTACTTATAAGTCCATAGGTAAATGTTGTCAAGTTGTGATTTTAGATAACTGCATGGATAATATTGTTTATGAATACATGGTAGATAAATTGGGTTTGGAAAGAATACCACACCCCATGCCTTATTTAGTGAGTTGGCTTCAAACAGGTAACCAGGTGATCATACATGATCAATGCAAAATTGAGTTTCATATATGCAATTATAAGGATGAAATAGTTTGTGATATTATTCATTTGTATGTATGTAAAATTATGTTTGGAAGGTTGTGGCATTATAGTAGGGCAGTGAAGTATAATAGGAAAATCAACACATATGATTTGGACAAAGATGGGAAGAAATATGTGTTCATAGCCTTGAAGGGTGAGTGCATAGGAATTGAAAGCTTGTTGTTAGGTCAGAAGATAGATGTATGAAAGTATGAATCATAGAAAAATGAGGTAATGGATGAGGTATTAAGTTTGAAAACTAGTTGAACAAGAAATGGAAGAAATTTATTTTAAATTTTCTCAAACTAATGAAAGTAATAGTGGCATTGATGTTGACGTGGGTGATATTTAGGAAGAAGAATAAGAGATGACAAAAGAAGTTGTAGAGGACTTAAGGATAGTCCAAAGAGAGAAGAGAGTCATGTAGGATAAGGAGATATCATGGTTATCAAGAGAAGAACCAAGAGTTGAGAATGTTTATGTCAAGGAAAATAAAAAATAGATGAGCAATTCAAAAATGAAAATGAATGGTTTTGTAAGGTTGAGGTGAAGCCAAAGATCTTGGAGAATCATGAAGAGAAAAGAATGTGTGGAAAACAACATGAGGTGGATGAAGAAGTGAAGTATGAAGAAGAATAATATGATTTATTTAATATTTTTGTTTCATGTGTAGCTAAAAAAGAAAAAGTGGATGACAACGAAATTAAACTTATAATTGTAGTCCAAGGTCAAGATAGAACAAGAAAACAAACAAAATCACATGGCTACATTGTACCAAGTTGGCCTTGGATTAAGAAGCATGTTGTTGGACCAAATGACACAAGTGAACTAGTTGATAAAAATGTGGTTAAGGTCTAGAAAAGAGGAAACAATGCACACATGCAAAGGAACTGGAAGACAAGAAAGAAGATTCCTATTTGAGGTGGAACTCAAAATTTTCTCTTTAGGGAGTATGATGCAGGGGCATCCTGATGCACCTTTTGAGGCAAATGTTGTCAAGATTGATAAAAAAAAAATTATTGGTTTCATTGGAGTCAATAAGTCCATTTAAGACCACTTGGAGTCATTTGGGGTCATTTAAAGATCCATTCTATAATGTTTTGGAGTCATGTTGCAAAAGTTGTTGAAAGTTGTCAAAATGTTGTCAAAAAGATGTAAAAGTTATCATTAGAGTTAACTAAGAGGTTGTTGGTTGGTTTTCAAGTTGGAAATCATTGTAACATGTTATATATGCCTTGTATCATTGACCCCATGGGTTGGAAAAGGTTGGCTGAAGTTGGAATGAAGAAAATCTCAAGTTTGCACATTCAAAACTGCATTTTCTTGCAAAATCTCATTGTTCTTTCACATTGCATGGATTTGTACTTGCTTTTACAGACTAGAGGTTGATTGGGAAAGTTGTAGGGGTTCATCACCTTTGAAATTATTTTTGTTTTACTCTAATCCATTTAGTCTTGAGGGATAAAAAAGCATTTTTGTGAAAACCGCTCTAAACCTTGCCTAAGGTTTCAAACTTGCAAAAAAATGCCAAAAATCAAGTTTCCACCAAGGGAAAATGCTGAAAATTGGTGGGAAATTCTGTCTTAGCATCATATACATCCTTGCAAGTTTTGAGATCATTTCATGGATGTGTGAAGGAGATCTCTTTGACAGAAATTTCAAATTTGCAATGAAATAGTCCTAACAACCTTAGGTTATTGGTGTCTTTGAATGATCCTTTCCTTTTTTGTCAATGGAGGGTTAAAGAAACATGTTGGCATGATGTTAGAATCCTACACAAGTCTGGGAACTTAGATGACACGCATTCTTTCCCTTTTGTTTGAATTCATTGCCTTGTCACACCTAGGGGCAACAATATCTAGTTTGCACAAATCTTTGCATTGATCACTTGTTTGGGGCTATATATGTTTGGGAACCCTTGGAGAATGTTAAAACAAGTTTGAACACACCATTCTTTTCCTTACCCCATGCTTCCATCAAGGGTTGAATGATGTTAGGATGTTGTCCCATGTGATAGGCTTGAGGAACACATTTCCAAAATGACCAAAGAAGCACTTGTTCCTTTTTTTCTTTGAAACCTTGATTGGAAAGTGTTAAGACTATTGTTTTGAGTCCTTCCCCTCTACATCATTTTTGGTATCAGAGCTAGAAGCTCTCTAGGAAATGATTTATTCTTTTGGCTAATGTGGTTTAGTGAGATTTGATGTTTAAGGATGGCTCTTAATAAGAATAAAGATGGGAAAAGGGAATCATCATTATTAAGTACATTGTTCAAAAAGGAAAAGAGGCTATAGGAGGAAGAAATGGAAGCCAAGAAAGCAAGCAAGATGGAAAAGAGTAGATTATTCCAGACTACTTACAAGTCCTAAGGTAAATGCTGTCAAGTTGTGATTTTAGATAACTTCATGGATAATATTGTTTCTGAACACATGGTAGATAAATTGGGTTTGGAAAGAATACCACACCCCATGTCCTATTTAGTGAGTTGGCTTCAAACAGGTAACTAGGTAATCGTACATGAGCAATGCAAAGTTGAGTTTCATATATGCAATTATAAGGATGAAATAGTTTGTGATATTATATATTTGTAAGTATGTCAAATTGTGTTTGGAAGGTTGTGGCATTATAGCAAGGTAGTGAAGTATAATAGGAAAATCAACACATATGATTTGGACAAAGATGGGAAGAAATATGTGTTAGTAGCCTTGAAGGGTGAGTGCATAGGAATTCAAAGCTTGTTGTTAGGTGAGAAGAAAAATGTATGAAAGTATGAACTAGAGACAAATGAGGTAATAGGTTTTGAAAACATGTTTGAAAAACTAGTTTCAAACAAGAAATGGAAGAAATTTCTTTTGAATTTTCTCAAACTAAAAAGTAATAGTGGTGTTGATGTTGAAGTGGGTGATGTTCACAAAGAAGAAGAAGAGACAAAAAAAGAAGTTGTAGAGGACTTAAGGATAGTCCAAAGAGAGAAGAGAGTCATGGAGGATAAGTAGATAGCATGGTTATCAAGAGAAGAACCAAGAGTTGAGAATGTTGATGTCAAGGAAAATTAAAAAATGGATGAGAAATTCAAAAATGAAAATGAGTGGTTGCGTAAGGTTGAGGTGAAGCCAAATATTTTGGAGAATCATGAATTGAAAAGAATGTGTGGAAAACAACATGAGGTGGATAAAGAAGTGAAGTATGAAGAAGAAGGATATGATTTCTTTAATATGTTTGTTTCTTGTGTAGGTGAAAAAGAACTCAGAAATTGGTTGGTGGTTTGTTGCAGGTCAGGATGAAGCTGAACAGAAAACGGCAAAAACACCGGCTGCAGTGGCGCAGGTTGTCGCTTGGCTCAAGAAGCATATTTTCACAAGACAAAGCACAAGTGAACCAGTTGATAAAAATGTGGTTAAGATCCAAAAAAAAGGAAACAATGCATGCATGCAAAGGAACTGGAAGACAAGAAAGAAGATTCCTATTTGAGGTGAAACTCAAAATTTTCTCTCTGAGGAGTATGATGCAGGGGAATCTTGATGCACCTTTTGAGAAAAATGTTTTCATGAATGATAATTTTTTTTCTTGGTTTATTGGAGTCAATAAGGCCATTTAAGACCATTTGGAGTCATTTAAATCCATTGTGTAAGGTTTTGGAGTCATGTTGCAAAAGATGCTGAAAGTTGTCAAAATGTTGTCAAAAAGATGTAAAAGTTGTCATTAGAGTTAATTAAGAGGTTGTTGGTTAGTTTTTAAGTTGGAAATAATTGTAACATGTTAAATATACCTTGTATCATTGACCCCAGGGGTTGGAGATGGTTGGTTGAAGTTGTAATGAAGAAAATCTCAAGTTTGCACATTCAAAATTGCATTTTCTTGCAAAATTTGATTGTTCTTTCACATTGTACGGATTTGTAGGTGTTGTTACAAACCAGAAGTTGATTGGGAAAGTTTCAGGGGTTCATCACCTTTGCAATTATTCTTTTTTACTCAAATCCAATGAGTTTTGAGGGATATACAAGCATTTTTGTGAAAACCGCTCTAAACCTTGCCTAGGGTTTCAAACTTGCAAAAAAATGCCATAACTTGAGTTTCCACCATGGTAAATGCTGAAAATTAGTGGGAAATTATATCTTGGAATAATCTACATCCTTGCAATTTTTGAGCTCATTTCATGCACATGTGAAGGAGATCTCTTTGACAAAAAAATTAGATTTGAAGTGAAATAGTCCTACAACCTTAGGTTCTTGGTGTCTTTGAATGATCCTTGCATTTTTTGTTAATGGAGGGTTAAAGAAACATATTGGCATTATGTTAGAAGCCTGAAATTTTTTGGGAACTTAGATGACAAGCATTATTTCCCTTTTGTTTAAGAATTTTGCCTTGTCACACCTAGGGGCAACAATATCTAGTTTGCACAAATCTTTGCATTGATCACTTGTTTGGGGTTGTATATGTTTGGAAACCCTTTGATAATGTAAAACAAGTTTTAACACACCATGTTTTCCCTTGCCCCATGCTGCCCTCAAGGGTTGAGTGATTTTAGGGTGTTGTCCCATGTGTTAGGCTTAAGGAACACATTGCCAAAAATGACCAAAGAAGTACTTGTGCCTTGTTTGCTTTGAAACCCTGATTGGAAAGTGTCAAGACTATTATTTTAGTCCTTCCCCTCAGATCATAAATCAATGTTATTGCTCTACAATGACATTGATGATATATTTAATTTTGACAAATTGATGCTTATATTTTCTTTATGATTGTAGGTTAAAGTATTGTTTGTGATAATTACGATGTGTGCTTGATGCAACTTGATGCTTATGATATGACTCAATGCTTCTACAAACTTACAATGATTCTTTTAGGTATATTGGTGTGTTTGATATTATTACAATGAGTTTTTGTTATTATAGTGTACTTTTTATTTTTTTCACCCTAACCCTAACATGTGCTTGATCTTTTAAGAATAAAATATTTGTTTAGCCTTGGCATGCATTGGGAGAAGACAATAAATCTTGAAACTACTAATGAATCTTCTTCTAGGGTTCTTTATTATTTCAAATTCTTTAAAATGAACTCACATCTAAATTTGGGTTTTACTTAATGAATTGATTACCATGTTTGGTAGACTATTTGTGTCTATCCTCTCTCCTTGTGTTATGTGTGATCTTGGAGATCAAAAACACCACTAGTTTGCACATGTTTTGTACACTTGAGGAATACTAGTAAATTATGCTCTTCTTTTGTGCTATGTTCCAATCTAAGAATTAGAAAAGAAAGTATCTCCATTTAATTCAGTAGGAGGCATTCTTGGGGATTTTTATCATCTCAAGAATGACCTTAACCACATTTATCGATGGGGTATATAAAGCAGGAGAACAAGAGTTGTGCCCCAACATGTGACCAATATCCTATAAGCCAAGTCTTGTGACCCTTGGTTTTCCAAGACATGTAGAGGAGGAGAGGGGAGACCCCCTCAACTTGGGCATTCATAGATGGGTCCACTATTCATGGAAACACTATGAGCCTCTTTTTTAGAATCCTTTAATACCATTAATCACTATTTTATTAGGGTTTAGGATATATCATCATGCTTAAAGTTACGCACAATGTACTCTTCCCTTCTTGAGGTGACATAATTGCTTGTTAGGACCTATTCCTTCTAAGAAATGGGGTGTTAAGGTAGTACATGGACTTATCATACCTTAGTTACCCACTTATTTGAAGGTATTACACTAACCCTCTACTAAGCCAATATACCTATTACTAGTAGCTAGGTTGTGCTATTTGAAGTGTTTTCTTGTTAAGACTTGTGATTGCCATATAGTGGATTCTATTTGAAAAGACTCATGATTTTATCCTACTATACACCTTGGAGTTAGTCCTATATGCTATTATCTTCTATGTTATATCTTTTTTTATAAAAAAATCCAAATTAGTCCTCAAAATAGTTAGATAAGTCCATAACCCTAGACAAATTTTAGGTTTAACCTACAAAATCTCACCACTATCTTACAATAATGCTTATGTGTCATAGTGATTCTTCTATGTCACAGTGGCACTTTTATAGTTTTGTACTACTTTTGACTACAACTTGATGCTTTCTATAGAGCATATTGATGATTTTGAATTGCATTGATAATTTTGTGAAAATCGATGATTTTAATAAAAACTTTTCTCTGTTAGTCCCAAAAATATTATTTTTTGTATAGTGATGCTTCTACCATAAACCACTTCTTTTGACTTATATAGTAGTGCTTCTACAAAACCTCGATGCTTTTTCCATAACTATTCACTTCTGATAGCGGTAGTGCCATACTTTTGATAAGTTAAACTAACAACTCTAAAAAATAGAGCAATACATTTGACTATCAATTTATTTTTTTCTCGAATCCCTAAAATTCTAGATTTATGAATTCAATAGCCAATCATTATAAAACCCAAGAATTGTGCTAAATAGACCTATAATCATAATCTACCATCCAAAATAGGAAATCAAACATTCCTACACTTATCATATCATCCCTTCATTTCAAACATCTATAATCACATCCTTTTAGTTTTAGACCAAATAACAACTTGATCAACCAACAACCAACATTAGACATATTATTTTTTAGATCTCCTATCATATCTTCTAGTCTAACTTTTTCTTGAAAAACAATCATTCTCAAGTGAAGTGTTGAATTGGAATCAACCTTTACGAGAAAACTAACTTAGTAGTCTTTATCTAGTCTTGATTTCATAAGATCATTATCATCTTCCTTTTCTTTGACTCATTCGTGTAGGCTGAGAAAAAATTATCCTTAACATGCATCAAAATGAGATCTAATCAAACTTTTTCTTCTAGAAGTTCCATATCCTTTAATAATGCTTGTAAGAATTTTTACCTATTAGCACTTGTAGGTGCTTCTAATATCCAGTTATGAACATTTTGATTTGGGTTTCTATGAATTTTCATTAGGGTTTTTACAAAAACCTTAATCCTTGGTAATGTCATTGTACTTTTATTCTAATTTTACTTTAACTTCTTGCTCTAGTTTTTTGGTCCTCTAAGTTATAACCCAATGGCCTTTGTTTTATGCTTTTATCAACCTATTTTCCTAGAGTGCTAAAAGCACCCATTACTCTCATGTGCTTTAAAAATACTTTTAAATTATTGCACTTTGCCTACTTCTTCTAGAAATGTGGCATCATTTCACATAGCTTCTTCAATTCGTAGGAGTATCTCATGTTGCTATTTTCTTTCCACGAGCGTGCAAAATTCTCTTTTATATTATGTTGTAATTTACATGCATAGGTCAAGAGTCAATCAAATCTTTTTTTCTTTTCTTTTCACATAGAATGTTATGTCTTCTAGTGAAGTCCCTTTTAATTTTTCCTTAAGGCTCCCTTTTCCCTAGTGACTTAATTTTTTATTATATGCATGTGATTTATTTATTTTTGAGTTACTTAAAGAAGAGCTTTCTAAGGTCCCACCTTTTTCCTAGTCAAGACTAGGTGCTAGCTTATGGTAAGTTGCACTAATTATATGCTTCATGGGGTCTCTCATTTCAAAGAAGTCCTCTTAGTGAATAAGTAACATCCATTTGTTTTATGTCGTAAGCATAACTAGCTATGGCACTGTTGAGGGTCAAAACAACACAACAACATTAAACAAAATATTACTATTCTATTTCTCTTGAAAAGGAAAGACAACACATGGTAATCTAACTCCTAAGGTCCTCATAATTGGTTCTCAATTATGTTGATGTCACTCAATGGTCAATATAACTTTAATGTGCAAGGGGCCTTTGTTGGTAACAAGGAATAGAACTCCATGAAATAAACTAATCTACATTTGGGGGGGTTTAAATAAAGATAAAAAGATAGATCAAAGTCTTAAAATAGAAGAACATGAATGAAAGTTCTTAATATCCAGACATGCATATCAATAATGAGTGTTTATTCACCTAACCAGAACCACAACAAGATGCAATCCATATAATAAACTATACTACTACATAAATACATAGTTCTAATTCAATACCATCACCATTCACTAAAATTTACTTCAAAACAGATCATTCACTCATCATTAAACATAGATCAAATAGACATAACAGTAACTTCATTCATAGATAACCCAATGAGATAATCTTGAATCTGATTTCCTCTATTGATTCTAATCAAATAGAAAAAATTTAGGCATAGAAAATCACTGGCATACGGATTGATCATGCATCATTAACCTTATCAAAAATTGCTCCAAGCTTAACAACATACAAATGCATAAAACTGTAACATGTAACCAAGTTCAACCGAAATTTTTAAGTGTCTCTGCTAACAAACATAAAATCCTAGAACTAATCACTATTTCTATCATCAAGTGCCTTATATTCCTTCAGTTAGACGACCTTTACAAAATAGAGCCTCTAGATACATATAGATGAAGCATGCATGAATTTCTCTGAACTTGGAATTCAGATCCACAAATTAAGGAACCAAAACTGCTAATGGAACTAGACTACTGAACTCTTGTTCTGAGTTTGATTGCTTTGTTACACATAATTTTAATGCCCAAAGAAGAAGGTGGAACTGATGGACAAGACTGGAGTCAAGTTCACATCAAAACTCAATAAAGGTGGAGAGAAGAATATGTTGTGTCAAGTGAAGAGAGTGTTCAACCATTAACTCACCCCTATGTTGCATGCTCAAGGATGTACTCATCATAATTAGAGAACACTTGTTGAAGGATATTTGAATCAAGCCCATCCAACCAATCATCCTCAATTTTAATCCTTTTAAATTCTGCTGAAACCAATTTTTGTACCTCCTTCAATTTGATCACTTCTCTTCTTGAAGCCTTTGCTTCTTCCCTAATGTCCATAAACCTATCCAATAACAAATCCTCTCCATCATCTCCTTTTGGCATCACCTCTTCAAATCTACTCCTCCATTTCTCCCTCATCTTATCCAAAGAAATGCCATCTTTGACTGAGGTATCTAGATTAACTAAAATAGCCACAATTGCCTCTAATTCATCAATCTGTTGATTCAAATCTTTACTCACTTCTTGAATCTCATTTTTATGCTCATGAATAGACTTGGATTTGTATCCTATTATACTCATAGTTTTCTCAACAAAATCTACGTTATCATCCTCAAGAATTGATTGCTCCAGCAGAGTTGACTTAGGTACCTTGCTAATAACCTTAAGCTTTTTAATATATTCTTTATATTCTTTACTCTGCTTGTTTAAACCTTCAGCATGATTATTCAAATACCCTACCAACTCAAGTGTTGTTTCATGAACCTTGAAACTATCAATTAACACTTCATCAACTTCTTGATTGAGCTTATCAATCCATCTTTCCAGCTTTCCCACCTTACTCTTCATATGTACCAAGTCATCAGCTTCTTTCTTTCTTTGTTGAGAAATTGGAGTTGAGACATCTTTTAAAAAATTGTGCAATTGATCCAATTGAGCCTTAAGCTCATTCTTTTGCTTGTCTTTGATTATCCGAGACTTGGTAGAGGATGCTACAATATCTATCAAGTTCATTTGCTGGTTTCTTGTAGGTCTTCCCAAATTCACCATATCCAATTGATAATCACTCATTAGCATATCATCCCGGTTCTTATCCACCATTGGTATTGTACATTCAACAATGATTTATCCTATGTTTGTAGTTTGGTGGAGTGGAGAACTCTAGCCTTCTTTTTGGGTCTCTCCTTCTCAATCTCTTTCATCATCTCCTCCCAATTGAGAGGTTGTGGTTGAAGTATTTTCTTCCTTTCCAAGTCAAGATTCAACCACGTAGGAAAAATAGGAGTAGTAGCTACTTGGGCTTAAGAAGAATTAGCAGTAGTAGAAGATAGAGGTTGCAATATTGTTTTTTCAGGTTGAGAGTCAACGTTTGGCACATTTTTTTGCTCTCTTTGTGCCTCTTCTTGTGCAAGCTTATTAGCCTCCTCGTTATCTCTTTTCTCTTGTAATCTCTTATTCTCCATCTCCTACTTCAAATGTTCTTCTTCTAATTTCTTCTCCTCATATACCTAGTCCCTCTGCTTCTTGAATTCCTCAACATAATCCTAGGCTTCTTGGATTTTTCCTCATACAAAGAAAGCTTTGGAGCCTCCTTTTCCCTTTCTAAGCATTCTTTCTCTTCCCTCATTTTATAAGCTTCTTCAACAACTTTAAACTTAGCCTTAAGGGCTTCCTTTTCCCTTATTTGAGTAGCTTTCTCTTCCTCAAGATCATGAATTTTTTGCTACAAAATCATATTGTCTCTTTTTTCCTTCATCTTGAGCTCCTGCTCCTTTTGTTACTGTTGTTGAGCCAATTCATCAGCCTTAACTTTATCTTCTAGTTCCTTATGTTTCAATGCATCAAATTGTGCCTTAGCATCAATCTCCTATTGTATTGCTAGTGCCTTAGCTTGGGCCTTGGCATCTGCTTCCTTCTTGGCATCCTCAAAAAATTTCCATTGGTCCTTCATTGTCAATACATGCTCTGTCCCTACATCATCAGTTACATCAAGAGATGTTACTACATGGGCCTCTTTATCAAATGGAGTATTCTTTGAATCAGTAGCAATATTATGTATTTCAATTCTAGACTCCATTTCTCTTAAGACCTCGGCCTCCTTGTGGAGAGCTCCCTTTGGTGATTCCTAACCTAGTTGTTGTGTAACAAGAGGTTGAGTGGATTCCTCTTCTACAACAAATGTTGAAGCACCAACCTCCGTAATGGCCTCTCCTTCTTGGATCTTGGGAGGATCTTGGGAAACAACCTCCTCCCCTGAATTAGAAGGAAGAAATTCCAAAGGATCCTTTGGAGGCATCTTCTCTTTGTCCTTTTATATTGGGTAGTCCTAGTAGCCTTCCTCTTCTTGGATCCTTGAGCTTTTAGCTAGTTAACCCTCAAGATGACCCATTGAATGCTCCTATCTAACACTGGCCTTGCAATATGCTTTATACCAATTGACTCTTCAACGTTCCAATCCATTGGGTCTAGATCCTTAGTGCCTATCTTCTCTGCATCATACTGGGGATCTAAGGTTACCCCATCATCTAATAATGTCTCAAGGATATCATCTTTTATTCCATACTCTACCATGAGTGGGACAGGAAATCTTTCATAATTTTTCCTCCTGAGATTATATTCATCTTGAAGATCCATCCAAAAATCCTCCAATAGATTAAAATACTTATCAAAAACACTAGGGAGCAAGGCCTTCATTTTGTGTTCAGGATCAAAATGCATCCTAGAAGTGTATAAGCCCAAATTTAGATACATCAATTCTTGACAAACTGCCTTAGCTGCTACAATGTGTGGACAACTATACTCACCCAATTTCATAGGAAACTTATGACAACTAGTCTTATGCTTGGTGCCAAATTTAAAGTTAACCCTTAAAGCTTGGTATATTAATTCCATCAATACAATTATGTTGCTACAACACCTGGGTAGTAGGTGGGGGTGGCCATCAAAACTAGACAACCTAAAATAGGTAAATTTGGGGTATTGGATATACCAATGCCCCCATTCCACAGTAAAAGCCATAGCCTCCCTACTTAATTTATAACCAACATCTCCTGTTAACCAGTTAATGATAACATAAAAAAATGCATTATCAACCCTTCTGTAATGTGACTCCAAGGTTTGTAAAGTAAGCTGGTCATAATGGTTCCATACTTTATTTTTCCCTTGGCCCTCTCCCAATATGCCCACCGCATTCAATCCAGGGAAAATTCCCATTCTAGCAGCTACATAGACCACATAAGAGGTCATAAAGAAACTCTTGGTCTCTATCACTCTCAGTATTTGATTATGAATGCTCTCAAACACCACCATAGGCTAGTCAAACTGTTGTTTTCCATCCAAGATAGCTTGGATAAATGGGAACATCCATTATTTTAATTGGGAGGCATCTCTCTTCCCAAACACCCTAGAGAGCATCATGATTATGTCCCCAATCTCTTTGCCGAAGTCTTCCCTCTTAGGCTGATCAGGAAGCTTAGTGAGAGACTTCTTCTCTACCCTCATCTAATGCTTATTCATATGATTTCGACCGGCTTCCTTCTTATCACTGTATAGCTTCAATGCTTCTGCTTCATTTAACTATGTTGGATCTTGTGGAGGAGGTACATCAAACATGAAATATGGATCAAAAATATAAAAGAAACTTGAAAAAGAAATAGATCTATATCTGATTTTTATTTTTTAGATGATTGATTGGTTGGATGATGCACCAAAGCATTAGGGATGCTCAAGTTAGACCAATTCCTATAAAACATAGAGTTAAATGATCATGTAAACGCTCATTGCCTATACTAAAACGTAATCTAATGGTTTAACAAGTTCCATTGCATTAGAATAGGGTGATCCACAAAGCTGGTTTATAATTTCTGGGAGATTTTGATTTTTGTTGAAATCATATATTTTTAGAAAATTTAATGATTTAATCTTTAAAAGTTTCATTTAAAGCATTCCAGATTGAAGAGGGTTTGATCAAATACCTTGAGATAAAACCCCCTTGGATAGAACCCTGCTAGTTTTAGACCATACCTATAACGAAGTCTC